>JAINUW010000065.1:156007-168773 GCA_020205615.1 Panax quinquefolius
GTTGGGTCGACGCCCGCCTCCCTCCAAACTGTACTTGCAAGTTTCCCCGCAAAAAGCTCTCCACGCCTACTCTTAGAAAGAACACTATTTCTTTTTAGTTAGGTAGTTCTCCTGACCGTAAGACCCTTTATGAGTAAGGGGAATCGAAGGCCGGGGAAAGTTTCTTGGCAACAGGGAACCGTTTCTCACCCAGCCCTACCTACCCTATGTATTCGAGGGGAACCGAAAAAGACCTGGTTCCACACATATGAGACAGGCAGAAGGGACCAGTTCACCACGGAAAGCGAATTCGATCCTATAGTCGTCTTCTTTGTTCGAGAAATGCGCAGTGGAAAGGGATGCTAGTCGGCTCGGCGAAGTTGTAGGCCCCAATAAAGAAGATCCAGAGTGATTCCTCACCTATCCTGTCAGGGCCCCAGTTGAACGCTCGAGTATAGATTCCCTATGCTCATGTGAACGGCCGGCCCGTAGATCTAAAAGGATCCATCCATAGGCCTGACCGGATATCGTTTGTCCACAAACAAAACAAAAACAAAGTAGGTTTTAGTAGTAGTTCATGAGACCTCGAATTCCCACGTTCCAGCGTGCATTATGCCAACGGGTCCCACCCCCAACTCTAGCTGAGAAGTTGAGTCACCCTTCTTTTTTTTCAGAAAAATAATAGAATAAAGAAAGAGATAGTCTATATCCTGTATTGATCATAGGATCACTCTATGAATAGGTCAATTCTCTGTGACCTCCCACCGTTCACGACATCCCTTGCTTCTCGCTGCGAACGGCTCCTCCTCCTTTATCTTCTTCCTACCATCCGGGGGAAAGGATGAGACGGAATAGCGTGTCATTTCGGAACCGTTCATAAGCCCTTGACTAATAGAAAAGTAAAGGAGCGAAAAACTCTTGAGAATTGGGCCGAAGGCATCACAAGATCGAGAGGAGCCATCTTGATTCGGACTAGAGGAGGAAGGAACCTGAGCCCATAGGTGTAGGAATCAATCCACTGTCTCGTTGATCACACCCGAGGAATCAGTTACAGTAGAGCCAAAGGCAGCTATCGCGATGAATTGTTACAATGTGTGCCTCCTGCGCGCATGCAGGTGCAGGAAGGAAGCTTCTGCACAGCAGACAATGAATCTATGGGTCCCATGCCTTGTTAGACGACCCGTGCTTCATCCAAACAGGTGCCAGCAATCCTAGGCGGAGGGGAGGGCTTAAAAGCGCCTTCATCATGTCAAGCTTCAGGCAACCTGTAAAGTTCCCTCACCCGGTTTTTTCAATTATATAAGGGTTCGTTCCCTTAGAGGCGGCTAGTTGTGACTAGCTAGTACGGTAAACCGTTCTGCGGGTACATGGCTTTTTTAAAGCGCTTTGGTTTTTAAGGCTTATATCCCTAACCTTGAGTTTCTACCCCCATAACTGATACAGGCCCTGTTTAAATAAAATCTCTCAGAATACCCTAGATAAGAGGGATCCGTCCTTCTATATTCTTTCTCTGTTCATCTTTTTCTTTCATATTCATATGCCTAAGTGAAAGCACCCTTCCCTGAAGCTTCCCTGCCTTGCTCTTCTAAGTCCGGAACTCCATAACTAGAGGAATCGGGACAGACTGATAGAGCATACCCGGAATGAAGAAAAGAAGGACCATGCCACTGGCAGACCATCATGGCACTGAAACATAACATAGCATAACGGCGAGCAGGAAATATGAATTATTGAAATGCCCACGTCCTCTTTGGCTTAAGCTGTGAACATGCTTTCAAGCCTTTGACTGCTAACGGGCTAACGCCTTGATTTAGTTTTTTCGATAAAGGACAACAGCTCCCAAGAAGAATCAACTCAGAGTAGGACTCAAAGGAAGATCTCTTCCCGGGCTTCTTCTCCTTCTATGATGAACTTTCTTCACTTCAGCTTGCTAGCGCTTGGCTTACTTTGACTATCAGAGAGAGGAATAGACATCTCTGAGGTGCTACCAGTAGGTTGTAATTGAGGACCTTTCTTCCCTTCATGAAATCTCCTTGGAAGTTAGAAGTCAGAATAGCTGCCTTAAATGCTGCTTACCTGAGAGCTGATTCTCTTTCTTTTTGCTCCTAGCTCGATAGCTCATCGATGGTTGTTGGGATCCCATCCCAGGGTTTAAAGTACTGATAAGGTTTGTCGTAGATAAATGGGAGTAGATCATCGAAGCAGATTGGGTGAAGGAAGTCTCTCAGGTCGAATCCACAGAGAAATCTTTCTCAGTAGGACTACCTTTCAGTAGATTCGCCGGCAGTAGGACTCTCTTAGAGTGTGGGAGTATAACAGTAGCAGCAGTTATGGCCCCATATCCCATCCGCTGCACCGGACTCCTCTTATGGTTCAGTACTGCTCGGGCCGGCTTCTTCTCGACTGGAAAGCCAAGCCTCGCCCACCCCCCGAAGGGACTTATCGGTTTAGGAAGTTCAGTTGTTAATGCGCACGCATATGATTCTTTCGAGATTGAATAGTCGGAGGCGGAGACGGAAAACTATTGAGGGTCACGCTCAGGTTGGTCCTTATCAAAAGATCTGGTGAAGCGGTATTCAATGAATATATCGATCATAGCTGGTATAATCATATCTAGATAGATTGTTAGGGGAGCGGCAGTGAAGGGACCTTCGGCATTCCATATCAAGGAAGCCTGCTTTTGGAGTATAGAGAACGAAAAAGCGGAAACACTTTTCTGCCAAACAGAGCGAAGTGATTCAGGGAGCTCGACTGTGACATAGCGAATAAACGCTTGTCACTTCGGCTATTGAGATCGACCGAGTGACTGGTGAGATCCTAGGTGTGGTATTCGAAATCTGCTTTTCGTCCTTCAAGTCAGAACCTACTTCTTTGAAATACCTTCTTCAGTTCAAAGCGTAAGAAGCGTCGATTCACCAGCCTCCGCAACATCGAAACTGTGTATGTATTAGGAGCGCGACGAATGGGGCTTCACTTGACTAAGATAAAAGAAGCTCAAGCTGAAGCGTTCACTAAGCGAGGAACTTTCCTCAGTAGAACCACCTTTTCCTCTGATCAGGCTCTTAAGGTCACTAGTCTCCACTTGATCCGGAGGTCAGGTATTTCATTTAAATGAAAGTTAAGAAAGAAGCATTTGCTTGCCGTTCTTTTCTCTCTCTCTAGGCCTAGCCCTCCGCCCCATCTTACTAATAATGAAGGGATTTTGAAATCCTAGTAAACTTTTGTCTGACTTTGACTTCTGTGATTACTCTACGCTACGATATTGATTCTAAGGAAAGACAGAACTGCAGCCCAATTGCCGTTCTAGGAGGGAGCTTGGATGGTGAGCCCAAGCCTATTCTTTCCATTGAGAAAATTCCCTTAGGCATGGGACTGCTTCCTTTGCTACATATGCCTAACTTCTTCACTGGACGAATAGGAGAAGGGTTTGGCTGATGGACTAGTTAGAGTTTTTGGACGAAAGAGTGAAAATCAATCGAATCAAAGACTTGTTGCCTAGAAGTTTTCAAGCTTAGCTCGTCTTTCCTGCTATGATTCCGAACATAGTAACTATTTAACGGAGTGAAAGAGCTAAAAAAGTATCTGCCGTTGCAGGTCCTATATTTAGGAATGCTAAATCGGAACCGATTGAAAAGTGTTCTTAGTCTGCATCCATTCCTTCATCCCTTGAGTACGATAGCTATTCAAAGCAAAGAGAAAAAATGGTGATAAGATCGGGATTTTCTGCTTTCTTAGCCTAGTCTGTTAACGGAGGAGAAAGGGAAATCTCGCCCTTCGGGCAACACCAAGGCAAGATCGATTCAAGTACAAACCGAAGCCCAATTGCAGCTACGCCTTTTCAGAAAGCCCTTACTCAAATAAATTCAATAGCAGCTCTTCCCCCTTTCCTGTTTAGGAAGATAGCAGCCGGTTTCAACTAAAGAGCTCATTATCTCTATTATTCTTAAGGGAATAAAACGAGATAATAAAGAAATAAGAAAAGAAAGGATCAAGGGGTTAGCGAACGGGGGCCCCATCCCGTCCTTCCTCTCGTCGTCGCTATCACTCCAGCCTTTCACTTTAACCGGGCATAGCCCTCTTTCCTAATTCATCTACTGGTCTTATCTTACAAGCCCCAGAATGAGAGAAGGACTTCCCGATAGGAGAAGTCTGAGCGGGATCTTCATTAATGTTTTCTATAATTCATAGGTACTCTTCCCGGTGGCTGAAATTCAATCTATAAGGAAGAGAAGGCCATGGTCAAAGCAGAAGCATTAACGGAAAGATGCGCTTGGTTGGCTTGGCGACTATTAGGACTTTCATAGTAGCTAAGAAGCTGCAAGAGAACTTCACACCTCCCATATTAGGGAGAGACACAAAGGGAAGGGAGTGGGAAGGAGGGCTAAGCAGGAACAACCATTCCAACTATCCGCTGCAACCAACCCCTTTATCGCAGGTTAGAGGAAAGCATAATAGAGTTTTCTGCAAAAAATCCGGTACGGCCTGACTTGAAAGGGGGGAAGGCTTTTAAGGACTATTTGCTGCTTTCGAAACACGGTCCAAACAACCGCTATTGAGATTCTCTGCTGCTGGAGGGAACTTGCTTACAACTTCTTCAATTCGATTACGTTACGTATAGAAGTGAAAAACGTATGCTTGATCCGAATCTGAACAAAGATCATTAATGGTGGATTCTCTCTATTCCGGAATGAGAGATGATCGGATTGAAACAGAAGAAGGAGGGAGGAGTTGTTCATTCCTGTGTTGGCTGCTAGAGAGGAGAGACTATTG
The DNA here is from genome assembly GCA_020205615.1 of Panax quinquefolius. Classification (NCBI taxonomy): domain Eukaryota; kingdom Viridiplantae; phylum Streptophyta; class Magnoliopsida; order Apiales; family Araliaceae; genus Panax; species Panax quinquefolius. The sequence continues at coordinate 160,757 of JAINUW010000065.1, forward strand.
AGGAGGGGTCCGGTTTCGAAAAAAAGAAAGTCGACTGAAATGCAGAGTAGGGAGTCAGAGGAATTTTGCTTTTCCTCTCGAAGAAGTCGCTTTTTTCAGTAGTTTGCCACGGGTCATTTGCCAGCGATGGATAAGCTTTCTCGATTGAATCATTCCCGGACAGAATGAACGGACGAAGACGCATGATGAACTAGCTCTCGGCTAAGGCTCGTACTTCTAGTGGCACCACCCAGCGTAGAAAACGGAAGGAAGTCGCTCTCCCGCACCACTCAAAAGAAAAAGATAAGATATATTCTCAATTTCATATCCGGAAAGAGAGGAGCTGAAGGCCTCAACCGATAGGGAGAGCAGTGGCAGCTCCCTTACTTGATTGGCAGGACAGAACAGACTGGCACTACTACTAGCTCAACTACCCTCTTAATGGACTCCGCCGTTAACGGCTTTATCATGCTATCTTTATGTGTTGATCCGTTAAATGAAGGTAAGGATAGCATGTTGGTTTGTTCACACAGGCAGCGTGATTGGGGGCTTCGCAAGGTAGTTAGTTTGTTCATCAAACAGGCATGATTCAACTGCTGCAAACTAGTTAGTTTGTTCATCAAATTCGTGCCGCATGGCTATACTATACACTCTAAAAATAGAGGGTCTGCAAGAGAAGCCATAAGCCTTCGTGCTCTAAAAAGAAAATCAAAGCATTTTGGAGGTTGCTGAACTATGTCTATGGCTATGGCACAAAGGCTTGCTCAACTTGGAGAAGAAATCGAACGCGTCGAGAACCAGCTCTTCTTTCCTCATCCTCTGAGGTTACCCGTAAATCTACCCTTCAGATCTTACCACCGAACTTACCTTCTGCGCTCTTCGAATTTCCGATTCTACGGAATGTTAGTTTTCAATCTCATTTGAGTAGGTGAGAAGTATCAGGCTTTCATCCGATTTTTGTGGATGTGGATTGGATGATGGATAAAGCAGCGAGTAGGGTCTTGCTTAGGTTGAACATGCAACTAAAGGGCATAGTTATGTAAATGCAAGGGTTTCTCCAGCCTATGAAAAGAAGGATGGTCCCGGACCTCTTTGACCTACCGTTAGCTTTGCTAAAGCAGTAGTACCAGGGTAAAGACAGGTGGCATAGGGCAGCCCTCACCAATGTGAGTGACTAGACACCACATCTTGACCAGCTCGTCCCAACGGAGGGAAGAGGCCTCCTCAGCGCGGTAAGCTCCATTTCCTGTCGCTTGTTTAAGGCGATACGGTATCTCCATACTTTTCTAACTAAGTCAATTGAAAATGACATCGGCTAGTGAGTAAACGAGCTTCGGAATCGGATCAAAGCCAAGAACCGAGGTCTGGAGTGTCCGGATCAGACTAAGAAGAAAGGTAAGGTGTTCGCGATTTCGAAGAAAAGTAGCATGTGCTCCGTTCTAGGCTGGCTCGCTTAGTCTTCAATACATCACATCGTCAATGTCAATGGCTGCTAACGCCGCGACGAGGGCGCTACGGGTTGTTGTCTTTCTTTTTTTTTTTTGCTAAGGCTAGCTTTCCTAAGACAGTTCCTATGCTTGATCGAAGTTCTCCTATGGCCGCAGAAGAGTCCCGAGGTTTTCCGCTATTCAAATCGTATTTTATTTGTAGATGGAGGTAATGTGTCACCCTAAACGGAAAGTCTATCATGTTTCCGCTCCCTCCTCTACTATCCAAAGGCATCGCTGCTGTCTGTGCCAACGTCGATGTAGTTCCCAATCCTTTCAGAATTCAGCCATATTATGGACACGAGAGCGCAGAGGGCGAAGAAGAGGGAAGAGCCGTGACGGGTGAGCACGGAGAACCGTCGGGAGACGAAGAGAAAACAGCAACGACCAGAAGACATATACGAAAATAAAAACTCTCATAGTAGAGTGGATGGCAGGAATGGTTACCAGAAAATGACAGATTCATATATGTCATTTTTGGGGACGTCTTTTTAGTTATATTTAGGAACTCTAATTTGCATATAGAAAGAAGGTCTCAATTCTACTCTGTTATGAGCATCGCTAAACCACTTCATTCTTATGCTCGAAACCTCCCCTTTTACAGCTAGGTTCTGAAAGAACTATGGTATGGCCGGGAAACTGCTGAAGATACCTGATACACCGACGCGGATTTCGTAGAGTTGGTTGGTCTTTTTTTTGTAATGGGCGAATTAGGTATCGTAAGTAATGAAAAGCAGATTAGCGGCGCCTCGTTGAATGAAATAGGCCTTCGATCGGGCTACCGACTGCCTTCACTTACTGCCGGAGTCAGGAATTGCGTAAGTAAGATAAGAGCAAAGATCTTCGTCCTAACAAGGGGCTTCCGTTGGGGGCATTCAACTATGTTGTAAAGCCCAGATTCTCGAATCAACCACTCATCCTAGTTAGGTTCGCTTTGCTCACCCTCATCGTTCTGCCGGGGAACCCGGGTAGGACAAGCAATGGACGGGTCTCAATCGAGAGTTTCCTCTCACACAAGTGGGAAGGTCGTCTACGGCACAAGCTAGAGTTCAGTAAAAAAGGATATGAAGCTAACGGCGAGGCGGGGCTTGAGGATCCAGAAGGGTAGATCAGTTATAAGTATGCTTTTCACAAGTCACTTGATTCTTCATCGAAGGAGATTCTATTTTCTTAGAGGGAGACCCCAAGACTAATGATAAAGGAAAGAAAGCGAGAAGGAGGAGAAATGTTGAATAATCTATGCAATTCGACATCTTATTTATGTCTGTTGGCCCTGATTATAATTATGTTTAGTAGAGGCTGCAAAAGCCCAACCTTTTCCGCCCTAGAGCATGTTCAAATCTCATGAACAAAGCGTGTTTTTGAACAGAAACCTTGAATCACGATAATATACGGGAGCTATTCTTTGCTTCTATCCATCCAGCTAGGACTGGGTATCTGCTAACGGATGATGCCTACTGGAATAACGAAAAGAGTGGGTATTCAAGTTGATCTGCTCCCGGGGATGGGGAAACTATGGTGTTCTAGAGTCCCGTCATATCCATGCATCTTCAGAAAAAAGCCTCCTCGGTACCAAGGGAGTAATGAATTGCAGCATTCTACGGCGGATTGATTCGAACTGCGACGAGACCCGGAACGAACAAGGTCGCTTCAAACACTCATTCAAAGGGCGTGTGGCTCAGCTGGTAGAGCATTGGTCCAACCGGAGATACGAATGTTGTTCGTACCTCACTTCCACCTCTGTCTCTATGTCCCACCCATTCGAAACGACAACATGTTAGGTACTTGAATAGCAATCCTGCTCACCTGTTGGGGTGAGGGAAACGAGAGAACGATCCCACCTTCCAGGTGATCGGAACTAGTCATCTACTATTATGTATCCCATTTCATTCAAGACATCCCTCTCCACGTATGATTCAAAAGCTGCGGTTGGAGAGGAGGACTGGAAATCTAATGAATATTGCTCTTAATTCTAATAAAAGTAGTATGGCGAATCATTTGCCCACTCCAAGATCATTAAACCCCTCTTTCTCAGTGACTCGCTGCAAAAGCTGCAGTTGGAATGGATCGGTGGGTCAAAGCTGCCTCGCTTCGCATGTGCTCATAACCATTCATGTAACAGGATCGTTAGCACTCAACCTTCGTCACCGTCAGCATTTGGTACTCTCTCGATAGCTTCAATAGTTCACTGAAAGCCTTTGGTGTAATGAACCGCAAGCCCTTCAGAAAGAAAGACATAATAAGAAAGGGTTGGTTAAGAACTATTGACTGTAAACCATAGCAGTTACAGTCACTCAATGGAGATGTTCGCCTTTGGAATGAAGATGGATGAACAGGCACTTGAGCCTGGAACTGATGAAATTCGGGAAAAGATGGAACCGGTCACATATACTGGGGGGTGAGACATGACCGCGACTTAAGATTAAAGTACCGTTGAAAAGACTAAAGGAACGGGGGAATGACTACCTGTAATAAAGCACAGGCTAATACGAGCCGACCAGAAGAAGCAAGGCTTGATTGGTCGCCGAGTTTCCACAACGGGCCGTAAAATATATCAGATGCTAAGGGGGCACCCCTTTCCGGCGTACATGCAGAAGTTGGGGATGGTATAGCTGTCCGGATACCATTCACTATCAACCCATTCTGCGTACGGTGGCTGGTAATTAGCAAAGGGCCTGAGCATGCTGCGCATCCGGCCCATCTAAAACTTGTAATCGAACCCGCCTTTCTCCTGCTTTGAATGCCGGCCTATTTACGGGTCCACGGCCGTCTAAATCGACAGAGACCTTTACCTCATTCTCCGCCCCCCAACAAGTAAAGGGCTATTGCGACCTTAGCTCGGCGTTCATCTTTCCGGTCTAGCTCAATGATGAGCTTTTTAGATGTTCAGTCTGTTCGGACGGATATGACGTTGCATGTCATCGTCGTGGGAACCTCATCATCGCTGGTATCCTCGGGTCCCGACGGATATCCGTCTGCAGGCTTAGAGCTTTGCCACCAATGAATTCATTATCATACTCTAATTAGAATGGCTTAATTGGTTTTGGTTTGGACTCTGCTCTCACTAACGTCGTAGAAAGCCATTCGTCAAGCTACCAAGCAATATGTGTCAATGTACTCTTTCTGTACCCCGATACCTATTGAGTAGCAAATCTCTGCACTCTCGTAGTAAATTATCCTTTCCTCGATGAACTGATGAACTCAAGTCCAGGCTGGAAACAAAAATACCACGAGATGTGGAGCGCGAGAAAATCATTTATCTCTCCAAGCTAGGAGGAGCTGTCTTAATAGCTGCTTTAAGTCTTAGCTCTTTTCTTTAGGAACGACCAGTAAGCGTAAACATCCGAAGGCGATTAATGGTTATTAGTCGTATCATTTTCACCTTAGCCTGCAAGCACCCTTGCTTCGCCACTTATGCTAGCCGAGAGAAAGGCCTATGAAAGCTGTATTAAGTTAAGGAGAACACCCTTCTTCTTTCTCTTTCCTTTACTAAAGCATGGTTCAATCTCTCCTTCCTCCTGCTCGCACGGAAAAGCTGGTTGAATTCCTCTCTGTTTCCTTCCCTTTAAGAACAAGGGCTCTTCCAGAGTGAACACTGTAATCAAATCCTTCTGCTGTTCTTCTACCTGACCCATCGACCTGGAATCAAATCAATTCCTTTGCTCTTTGATTAATTAATATCTCTTTTTTTGATTATGCCCTATCTGCATTTCCCGAAAAAACAGCCCTCTATTCTGATGATGCGGATGGGAATGCTTTAGTGTCTGTTTAATACGTTGGAATTGATTTCTAATCCCTCGGTTTCTTTGCTTCTATTTCTTCTATCTGCCTGCTTTTCCTTCGTTCGATATGGTATACTTTTCCTCGGATTTAAAGTGAGATGGTGAGGTGAGAGTCTTTTCCTAACCGTAAGACGACTGTACCGCTTTTCAGATGCAAATAGGTAGGTGCCCTTTAGCTGCTCCTCTGATTCGAAAAAACAAAAGACTAACCGAAAAGAATACGGGTCGTGTCTTCGTTCGGGTGCTAAGCCCGAAAGCCCTTATAGTTTTCTTTTTATGCCATTATTGAATGCAGGGTTTTAGCTCACCCTTGCTTCTTTGGATGCCAATGCGTCTCTTGTTTCAGCTGATTCTCCGGTTGCGTCTGAAACTGCGGATTCTCTTTTGCTACGGATGAAGATTTGGATACAGGGCATCTTTCTACCATAAAAACGAGGGTTTATGACCCTGGCCCAGAAATGAGGCTAAAGTTTTTCTTTTCCGCTTTAATATAGGTCTTTTCAAGGGAATCTTTCATGCTGTCTGAAATCCTTGTTTTCAATCTGTATATCCAACCCAAGAGTGTACCGGAGCGAGCACTAAAGCAAGTGGAGTGTAACGAAACGAACGAATGAAGTGATAGCGGCCAGCGAGCTATTGGTTGGGGAAGAGTACCTAGGAGTAAATTATTCAAAAGATAGAGATAACAAAGCTTTCGGACAAGCATCCGGTGCATCAATAGACAGACCGCTCAGCGGGGACTTCCAAGCCCTATTCCTTCAGACTGGGAATGACTCAGAATGGACTGCTACCACTCAGGGATCAAAGCTGACTCACTTTCATTTAGCGGATAAAAAAGAAGAATGAAGAATGGAAAGAAATATGATGAGTCAGAAAAAAAAAGCATATCGGTGTCAGAAAGAAGAAGAAGGTAAATCGGGCAAGGACGAAAGGAAAAGGAGAGAGGGATACATAGTCGACTCCAGGTCGGTAGCTGTGGAGTCACTAGCATGTCAAGAAGAGACTGAGGCTTTTCTCGATAACGCAGGGCCAAGTAGCGACACTTCACCCAGATTCGATCATCACGTCAACTTGCTTTATTCAACAAAGTGATCAAGCTTCTTAGCCACCGGGGACCAGCCTCGTGAACGCATTCGCTAAAGGCACTACAGGCCTTACTAATTAATAAAGGGCTTTCTCAATCCAGAATCTAACTTCAGAAATCGAATAAGCCCTCATTCTGGTTTATTATAAATATGAGCGAGATTAGATCGAATTCTCTTTCTATCCGCTATGAATACATTGAAATAAGGCTAGCTCCTCAGATCTTTCCCTCTGGGCTGGGATATTTTGGAAATAATTCAGCATCTGCTTCACTGTATGCTATCTGGGTCGGTTGGGATTGGGATTCTGAGTGCTTTTCTATTTGATTTAGCTTCTCCTTTCGCTCTTTCTGGTGATTGGATTGGCTAATTGCTCTAAACTCTCTCTTTGTCGATGCTCGTGCAGCGGAAGGACTGCTTCCTTTAAAACCTCGCTCCGAACCTTGCCTTGCTAACGATAACGAGCTTTTGGTAGCCCTTCTTCCGGTTATTCTGCTCTCTCTAAGTTCATTTCTGATTCAATCTATTCGATTCCAATTCTCACCCTCGAGTCATGAGTTGTTGCCCTATTTCCTTTTTTCTTCGCTAGCCTTGGGGCTTAGTTACTTAATTAAGAGTTATCCCCCTAGCCTATGAAAGCATTCCCATAGCTCTTTGCCTACAGCGTCAATGAGTTAGGAGCTTGAGTGAACACCAGGGAATTTCCTTATTCATAGAGTAAGGGCAAAGGCAAGTCCTCCCATTACTGGAAGCGGCTCAAAGCATAGTATAAAAAAGAAAAAGGGCTATTCTTGCTCCGTTTAAATCGAGTTCATACCATACCTGGTTTAGACCGTCGGGGAGGAAAGCTGTGAACGAATCTGATGCGCAGATGTTTGAAGGACTAAGCGCAGTTGGAGGAAAGGGTACTCTTAAGGGCCTGCAGTCACTTCAGGGGTTAGCTCTGCAGATGTTGAAGGAATGGAATAAGGGCAGCTTTCAAGCTTTACTTTCTTCTCTCTGGCGTGACTGCTTTCTTTGCTAGATGGGATCGATCCCAGACCTAGCCGCTTTGCACCTTTGGTGGTATCGTTATCGTATTCTAAGTAGAAGATCCCATATCCGAAAGGTCGTCTTAGTCTTCCGCTTGAACTAAAGGGAGTGAAAAGTCACCCAGTTCACGGTGAGCCGAGGGTTAGGGGAAGAGGTCAGTCCTTTTGCTCTTTTCAACTCGACTGTGAACCCTGTTCATGGTTTCATGTGAAAATAAGCGGTCTTTGGTCTTCAGTGAAATGACATGGATCCCTTTAAGAAGAAGTAAGCTCTAATCACTCTACCTTGACACCCGAGGGGAGACAACTCAACTCAATAGATAGAGTGAAGTGCCCTATTGGCTATGGGTCAGGAACGGTAATAAGGCTGACGTTCGACTAGCAGCTTTCACGTGGCGAGAGGGAGAAAGAAATAGCAAGTACTACTCTTTCTCTTTGAACGAATCCGAAGTTCGAAGGAGATATTTATTTGAACCTAAATCCTTGGATCGCCTATGTGTCTATGAAGAGGTTAGGTACTAAGCCACTTCTTTCGCCTTTAGCTTGCCTTATCTATCTAATAGTTTCGGAATGTGATCTTTGCCTTTAAGCTTTGAGCTTGGCGCCTTGGCAGTATAATCTATAGAACCGGGTAGGCCAGGCCAATTCGTTAGTGT
>JAINUW010000065.1:168915-171415 GCA_020205615.1 Panax quinquefolius
GTTGAAGGAGTAAGCGCAGCTATGAAATCCGCATCTGGCTTGACTGCTGGAAAGCTTGACTTGGCTTGCCCGATGGTACTAAACCGGCAGGGATAGGAGCTTTTGTACGAGACTCAAAAGGTTCCGATCGAAGGGAATGGCATATTCCAAAACCATATAATGAGAAAGGGCATACCTATCTCCTTACTTATTCGTCTTTCACTTCTTCCTGTGAGTAAGATCCTATGAGATACCTCCTTCTATAAGAGGATAGGCGAGATGCAAGACTCCCGGGATATGGGATTCTTCTAAGGAGAGGTGCGAAAGGTACGAGAGTTGCTCGACATCAAGGTTTGGAACACACCGACGATCGGGAGTCATTCAATTTCATTAGATGAAGCCGAAGAAGGGGATGTTCTTCTCAAAGAAAAAGACTCCCGAACCCAGGGAAAGAGTTTTGCTCCCGTAGAGCATATCATAATTAGACTAGTGGTGGCATAAAGAAACCCTACCTTAGGGGATAGCCCATAGGGAACGTCTCTTCGCTCCTACTAAACTATCTCCTTATAGCTCCAACTCTTCGACAGGACACAAGGACACATTCCTACTAAAGGCTACCCAGCTTCTTGTGAGCAAACTTTACCTATTATCTTGGGAAAGCCATATGTGGAAATAAGGGAAGAAGCAGGAGATTCCCATAGAATTTTGGCATCGACGGCTACTACATTTACTGATCTCATCTTTTACGGAATCGATCCCCTTTTGACTGTACAAGAATATGTGGAGCTCGGCATGTCTGGAAACACAGGAGAACGTTCTTTTGCTGATATTATTACCAGTATTCGTTACTGGGTCATTCATAGCATTACTATACCTTCCCTATTCATTGCGGGTTGGTTATTCGTCAGCACCGGTTTAGCTTACGATGTGTTTGGAAGCCCTCGGCCAAACGAGTATTTCACAGAGAACCGACAAGGAATTCCATTAATAACTGGCCGTTTTGATCCTTTGGAACAACTCGATGAATTTAGTAGATCTTTTTAGGAGGCCCCAATGACCATAGATCGAACCTATCCAATTTTTACAGTGCGATGGTTGGCTGTTCACGGCCTAGCTGTACCTACCGTTTCTTTTTTGGGGTCAATATCAGCAATGCAGTTCATCCAACGATAAACCTAATCCGAATTATAGAGCTATGACACAATCAAACCCGAACGAACAAAATGTTGAATTGAATCGTACCAGCCTCTACTGGGGGTTATTACTCATTTTTGTACTTGCTGTTTTATTTTCCAATTATTTCTTCAATTAAGAAAACGAAGGAGAATAATAATTCTAGGCACTCTCTCTTAGCCCATTCGGAAGGATCTCATCTCATAATTATCCATGACTGTTTATGTCTCTAGCACGACCACTTGATGAAATGTGGAGGGAAGTGGGGTAAATGGCTGATACTACTGGAAGGATTCCTCTTTGGATAATAGGTACTGTAGCTGGTATTCTTGTGATTGGTTTAATAGGTATTTTTTTTTATGGTTCATATTCCGGATTGGGTTCATCCCTGTAGTAATCAGATGAATTGAGTTGTAAGCTGTATCCATGAAAGCGTAAGAACTCAACGGGACCTTCCCCCCTAAAAAAAAAATCATACAAACAAAGAAGGGAATCCTGTTGAGTTCTTAAGAATTAGAATCTTTTTTCCTAAATAGCAAAACGAATTTCTTTTTCTGCTGTTTCAAAAAGACCCATTCCGTTTTTCTGATGATGTTTTTGAAAAATGAACTTCATTGATTGATTCGCCTGTTCCTCAATAGTATCTATCGATACTTTCAAAGTTAGAAGAAAGAAGGAGTCACTCGACTTCCTGGATGACATACTATATATTTCTGTAGATTAGATATCCTCAACTTGTTTCTATACTAATATAACCTTAGTCTATTTATTTTAGTATCTTATCAAAAATTTCAATTTTTAGAAGTTCTATTGACTCAATAAACTTCCCTGTCTTTTGTTTGTCCACCACTTCGTATATTATATGTAATATATCTAAAAAGTTCTGATATATCTGGAAAAATTCGAAACTAACACTAGGAATCTTTGACGAACAGGATCAAGAATCCTTTTTATTTCGACACAAGAAAGAGGTGTGGAAAATTCCTTTTCTTGTGTCGAAGACTAGGAAGACGAATAATCCCCCCTAGAATTATTTGTTCCATGCATTTATCCGCTCTATTCCCCGCTTACTTATGTCTAGTATCTAGTCGAATTTCATTCTATTAGAATAGAAAACACTATTGATGCATTTTATGACATTAAAATGTGATAATAGTAACATAGCCACACCACCCCAATTTGGATTAAAAAACAAACAAAGACAAAGAAGGGGTAAAGTCAAACAGTCTTCTTCACAATCTACATACTATGACTAGGAATGCGGTACAAGGAATTCCCGACATCTCGTGGAAAAATAGTATAAATAAGCAAAAGGCTTTTCATAATGTAATTTTTTTATCATAGATAA
>JAINUW010000065.1:173915-176415 GCA_020205615.1 Panax quinquefolius
TTTCTATCAAATCGATCATAACCACCCCCTACATTCAACGAAAGTGTGCACCACAAATAGGAGCTAATAAAGAGACCCGCGATTCCATAGAAAGACATCACGATCCCCTCAAAAAAAAAAAAAAAAAGGATTTGCTGAGACGGAAATAAAGATATCAAGTTTCTACCAAGATAACTGGAAGTTCCAACCAATAAGAATCCTAATGACCCTAAAAAAAGGATAACGGCCCAGCAGAAATTACTTGTTTTTCGAGACCCCGTTATAGGTTCTATCCATATATGTTCTGATCGACAACTCATACTTGATCCGGTTTCGTTTTATTGGAATTAAGAAAATACCCCAGACTTTACTCTTTTTGTTTCCGAAGTAACTCTCATCAACTAGTACTAGTTTGCTGTGAACCTTTAAGAGTAATTCATCAAATTGGTTAGATTTAAAATAATAACATACCATACCCTTCGTATGATCCCATCGATATACATATAGATACACCGACTTTACATTTCAGCCATCCGCCGATCCTGATATATTTTCAAATAGATAGAATTCCTTTACCCATATATCATCTTTCTACAGGCATAAGCATAAGAGCCTCTCCTTTATGTTCGGCGGAAACCGCATGTTATACCATATTCCCCTAAATAAAAATCTGTGTTATGATACAAGTCTAAGTTTTGAAAAAAAATGGATGAGAGTTGGGCCCATCAGATCTAAACAGTCTTATTCTTTTGAACATGAAGAGATAAAGAAGCCATTGCCATTGCCGGAAATACTAGGCCTACTAAAGGCACCAACACAGAGGGAAAGTCAAAAGTTGTCATAGAATGGATACCTCGATTTACTATTTGTACCTGTTATTTTTATTTATAAAGATATCTTATAATAATTATAATTAAGAATTGTAATTATTATTAATTAATATTTCTGAAATTCGAATTTTCATTAGTATAGATCTAAGTATATATCTAAGTGAGTATATGATGGACTTATTCATCTTTCTATATAAAAGATATGTAAAAGATATATATGATAATCGCCTTTATTATTATATTCTTTTTTTTTCTTCGTCTTTTGCTCTTGTCTTATAATAATTTAATAAAGAAAAAGTTTCTTACAAATTATCGAAAGATTCGTTAGAATCCGACCCAAAAGGGATTCTTAATCAAAATGGGATTCGCGGTAGATATAAAAAGAGAAAAACTCTATATCTATATTTTCATTTTCTATATTTGAATTATATATACGTACGTAAGACGGTAAGAGGTAATTTTTTTTATTTTCCTAATTTCACGAAAAGAAGAATTCACTCTTTTATCTTGTTGATAGAGAGGCTTTAATTAGTAATCAGGAATATAAATATAGAAAAAAGAGTTATGCGCAACTTTAACTTTTGATTCTTTTTCTACAATTAGACCTTATGTCAACAAATAAACCCTGTTCGTCTTATTTTTACTTGGATTCCGATAAACTAACTACTTGTTTGCTACAAACAAAAAAAAATAGAACTTAATGCTCTTTAATTTTGATTCAAAGGAAAGAAAGCGTGGAGCTGAAATAACTCACCAGAACGCTTTTTAAAGGATTACGTGGTACGATTAGATCAAATAAGCCCTTCTGGAATAAATATTCAGCCGCTTGTGAACCTTCAGGTACTGTTTTATTCAATGTTTGTTCAATTACTCTTTTACCCGCAAATGCAATGTAGGCATTGGGTTCGGCAATAATGATATCCCCCAACATACCAAAACTAGCAGTCACCCCACCTGTAGTAGGAGATGTAAGGATTGGTACATAGAATAACTTTTTATTTGATTGATAATCATATAAAGCAGAAGATATTTTAGCCATTTGCATCAAGCTCAAACTTCCTTCTTGCATGCGTGCCCCCCCGGAAGCACACACATATAATAAGAAGAGAAATTTTTAGTAGCGTACTCAATCAAACGGGTGATTTTTCTCCCGACCACGGATCCCATACTCCCCCATAAACTGAAAATCCATAACCCTGATTGCTACGGGAATACTGTTTAGTTGGCCTATGCCTGTTTGAACGGCCTCAGTTAATCCTGTCTTTCTTTGATAAGAATCGACACGATCTTTATAAGGCTCCTCCTCCGAATGAAATTCAATGGGATCCAGAGAAACCATGTCTTCATCCATAGGATCCCAAGTACCCGGATCGATCAAAAGTTCGATTCTATCTGAACTACTCATTTTCAAATGATATCCACATTGTTCACAAAGATTCATTTTTGATTTAAAAGATTTCTTATAATTTAATCCATAACAATTTTCACATTGAACCCACAAATGCCTGTATTTTTGAGTTACATCCAGATCATTAGAACTTTCTCTTATAGTTAAATCACTACCATCCGTTCTGGTTCTTATACCGGAACCCGCAATCTCACCACAAATGGAACTATAAATGTAACTGTTACTGTAATTGTCACTACCACTTACAATGTCAGTCTCAATAAAGATTTGAGACTGAAGATAA
>JAINUW010000065.1:183915-186415 GCA_020205615.1 Panax quinquefolius
TTTAGCCCCGATTAGCAAAGGGCCAGAGAAACTCTCTAGTTATGAATCGGGTATAGAACCAATGGGCAATGCTTGGTTACAATTTCGAATCCGTTATTATATGTTTGTTTCTAGTTTTTGTTGTTTTTGATGTTGAAACGGTTTTTTTTATCCATGGGCAATGAGTTTCGATGTATTAGGTGTATCTGTATTTATAGAAGCTTTAATTTTCGTGCTTATCTTAATTGTTGGTTTAGTTTATGCATGGCGAAAGGGGGCATTGGAATGGTCTTAGCTCCTAAATATTCAGACAAAAAAGAAAAATAATATTGAAACAGTTATGAATTCCATCGAGTTTCCTTACTTGATCGAACAACCCAAAATTCAGTTATTTCAACTACATCAATCAAACGATCTTTCAAATTGGTCAAGACTCTCTAGTTTATGGCCGCTTCTCTATGGTACTAGTTGTTGCTTCATTGAATTTGCTTCACTAATAGGCTCACGATTCGATTTTGATCGTTATGGACTAGTCCCAAGATCGAGTCCTAGACAGGCGGACCTAATTTTAACAGCCGGAACAGTAACAATGAAAATGGCTCCTTCTTTAGTGAGATTATATGAGCAAATGCCTGAACCAAAATATGTTATTGCTATGGGAGCATGTACAATTTCAGGGGGGATGTTCAGTACTGATTCTTATAGTACTGTTCGGGGAGTCGATAAGCTAATTCCTGTCGATGTCTATTTGCCAGGCTGTCCACCTAAACCCGAAGCAGTTATAGATGCTATAACAAAACTTCGTAAAAAAAATATCTCGAGAAATCTATGAAGATAGAATTAAGTCTCAACGGGAGAATCGGTGTTTTACAACCAATCACAAGTTTCAGGTTGGGCGTAGTAGTTCATACTGGAAATTATGATCGAGGGTTCCTTTATCAACCGCCATTTACTTCAGAGATCCCTTCCGAAACATTTTTCAAATAAAAAAGTTCAGTCTCGTCCCACGAATTAGTGAATTAGACAGGACTCTTTTGTACAGAATAACAAGTAGTGGGTCAATCAATCTGCAAAAATTTCATCGTCAACGCGAAATACTTATCCAAATAACAATGCGGGAGAAATAAAAAGATGCAGGGTCGTTTGTCTGCTTGGTTAGTCAAGCATGGGCTAATTCATAGATCTTTGGGGTTTGATTACCAAGGGATAGAGACTTTACAAATAAAACTGAGGAGGATTGGCATTCCATTGCTGTCATTTTATATGTATATGGTTACAATTATCTACGCCCCAATGCGCCTATGATGTAGCACCAGGTGGACTGTTAGCTAGTGTGTATCATCTTACGAGAATAGAGTATGGCGTGGATCAACCAGAAGAGGTATGCATAAAAGTATTTGCCCCGAGGAGGAATCCTCGAATTCCGTCTGTTTTCTGGGTTTGGAAAAGTGTGGATTTTCAAGAACGGGAATCTTATGATATGTTGGGAATCTTTTATGCTACTCATCCACGTTTGAAACGCATCTTAATGCCTGAAAGTTGGGTAGGATGGCCTTTACGTAAGGATTATATTGCCCCCAATTTTTATGAAATACAAGATGCTCATTGAATGATTAGAAACTAATCTTTAGTTCTACAATTCCAGAGATTCAAGGTTCTGTTCTAGATTAACCAGAGTAATTGAAGTCTCATTTGTATTATGGATAGGCTAACAACAAATTTACCTTTCGAATATGTATATACGTATGAAGTAGTAACTTTATTTTTGAACGAGAGGGAAAAAAAGAAAATAAAATCGAATTTATTTTTGTTACATACTTTGTATAATAAACTCTTTACCCATCTATAAAATAGATGGGGTATATCTCTAAAGACCGGGATGGATAAAAGTATGTAGTATGACTATTACTGAATATGTATGTCGATTCATATCAATTAATTTGTAGAATAGAAACTAAACTCATACAAATTAATCATGTGCCAGGAACCAGATTTGAACTGGTGACACGAGGATTTTCAGTCCTCTGCTCTACCAGCTGAGCTATCCCGACCATTCCCGATGTCGCATCCTCATTTTACTAGAAAACTTGGGTCTATGTCAATTATATGTCAATTGGAAGGGTATTACAAAGTCTTATCCGGGTCCTAGAATTTCTTGGATCTTCAAAAAGGGAAGACTTTGTAAGTTTCAGTATGAATAATCATATCGACCGTGACTGATTCAAATGGGGAGTCTTTGGTCAAAGATGTTCATTTGTACATGTATCATATATCACAAGACCTGCGATAAGAGAGAAAAATATTTCCGCTCAGATCCGTTTGTAAAAGAGTAGGTGAATGAGAAAGATAACGAATTTTTAACTGCTAACGAAAAAGGATAGGATAAAAATGAGGGGAGTCAAATGGGCTTTTTGGGGATAGAGGGACTTGAACCCTCACGATTTTAAAGTCGACGGATTTTCCTCTTACTATAAATTTCATTGTTGCCGGTATTGACATGTAGAATGGGACTCTATCTTTA
>JAINUW010000065.1:188915-195790 GCA_020205615.1 Panax quinquefolius
TTGATCTATTCTGGTTAGTACGATCAGTGAATTAGATGAAGGTGCGGAAAGAGAGGGATTCGAACCCTCGGTAAACAAAAGCCTACATAGCAGTTCCAATGCTACGCCTTCAACCACTCGGCCATCTCTCCTACATAATGATTATGGCCCAAAAACCGAGTGAATAGCGAGACATTCATATTAGATTATTGGATAGGGACGACCAATCAATTCTAACTATAAAAATAGATAAATTTTCATCAAAATAAAAGTAAAATAAAGATCTTTCCTTCGAGGCTCTGCAGATAAATAGAAAGTTCTTTTTTTACAAAAACTGTTAAAAAAATTCTATTCGTGTTTGCGAAAACAACGTCCTCCTCTTTTTCTTTATACCAGTACCGGATTCAATCACTAAATTAGAACGAATTCACTGATTGATGGGTTTATATTTTTTACACTGTGGTTAATGGATATTTTTAGATCATGATTCTATTTAGACTATGATTTCATATCATAAGAATTCTCAAACTCCTTTCCAATCCAGTTTTAGAGTTCTCTCTCAACAACAAACCCTTATTCATAATAAATTTTTTCTATTTTTGTATACCTCCTATGCACACAACACAAAACAAAACAGGCGGTTATTCTATTTTCATCATCGAATAATTATTCGATCCTTTTTCTTCTTTGGATCATGATTCAATCAAAAATTTTAGAGTTATTTTAATCTGTAACTTCAACGAAATCGGAATACTTTCTTTCGTTGGTATACTACTATATTAGGATGAAATCGAATCGGGTTCCAATATTTCTTTCTTTGTTTTTTTTATCGATTCCTGTCAAAAAGGAACAATTTGAATACAATTTGAATAGAGGACCCATATCTCTTAATGGATCTGTTTTTATGTTATTTCGTACTGTACAATTCTTTTCTTTGTGGGATCGGTTTCCCACGAGAGGTAATGAGAATAATTATAGAATGGATTGCTACCTATGCCTAGATCGAGGATAAATGGAAATTTTATTGATAAGACCTTTTCAATTGTAGCCAATATCTTATTACGAATAATTCCCACAACTTCAGGAGAAAAAGAGGCATTTACCTATTACAGAGATGGTGCGATTTGATTCTTTTTTTATTGCTCTCAGTCTTACGAGAAAGACACAAGATTCGTCAGTCCTTCCTCCGCCCGTTCATTCTTCTTCATTTCATCATGTTTGTTGTGTTCTTCCGTTCATAGGTCCCAAGCCCTTATTATACTCCTCCCTCTCCTTAAGTTAAGAAAAGAAGAATGCTGCTTGATTGAACGAACATTGTAAGAACCTTTCTAACTGCCACCCACGTCTTTTTTTTCTTTTGAACAAGCCATCAAAATTGTTTGTCCTTTTTCTTTTAGTTCATAATAACTGGGGGGTTTCATTAATGAAAAGAAAAGCGGAGGCCCGCCATCTGCTAGCATTGTGGTTTGAATCGATTCTTTATCAATGGCCCACCCTTTCTTTGAACCTTGTCAATGATCGAACTTAAAGATATGAACTGAGTGCCATTTGATGAGTAACTGAGAACAAAGGAGAGGGATATGGAAAGAATGAAGTAATGAAAGAGGAAGTCATTGCTAGTAGTAACGACTTGTCACGATCCATTGGTTCATATAGAATCCATGCCCTAGGTGTATCAAAAAACATTCTTTTCGCTAAGCGTATATAATAAAATAGAGTGAAAGGGTCCACCCCGAAACCAAGGGGGTACTAACTAACAGCTGAGTCCTCTCCGAACCGCAGGAGATAGTTGCCCATCATACGGCTCACCAACTTCACTTGCCTCTATGGGGGCTCTGCCCGGGCAGGTTCGGATCACTTACAATACATGGCTCTACGAAGGAAGGGGTTGGGTTAGGATCGTTTTCAATAGGATTCTTTTCCTGTATTTGTTCGATGAGAAATGCGAGACGAAAAAGGAACCCCTCTTTTCGACTGACGAGTCTGTTTTGAACACTTTCTCCTCTATCAAAATGATCAAAAGGAAGGCGAGCTTGCTTTTATTCCTGTCTTTTATCTCTTCCATCTCTGCCTCGCTCGTTGTCACCTATGTTGAAGAAAGATTTGGAACCGGGGCCAAGGATCTTCCTCTCAACAGTGCTTCTCGAGGCTCCACTCTCCCCTGAATAAGTAAGGCCCCGTTAGCCTGGGCGAAGATGGGGATAAAGAGTAAGGATTGAAGCCCCTTAGCTCTGCCAGGCACTGGACAGGGGTTAGCTCTGTAAATGTGTAGAGCCAAGTGTAGTGTGGTGTAGTAGTAGGCACTTCTAGGCCCCTTCCCGGCTACTGGATCACCCAGTGCTTCGGGTACTACGGACCCTCTGCCATCCATTGCAGCAGAGCCGTTTCATGAGCGGGGGCTAAGCACAGTTCTTTGAATCAAACGTTGAATGAAATCGATCTTTTTTTTTTCTATAAAATAGAAATCGGATAGGATAGATGGATGGATCTATCTTTCTATTCATATAGATTACTAAAAAAAGGATTTCTATAGTTAAGTAGCGTAGCAAGAAGCCCCAAATCCTTGATTTGGCCAGGAAAGACTGCACTGCTTTGGGCCCAGGAAGCGAAGGGAATGAGCTCGGCTGCTTCTCCTCCAAACTTCTTTTTCTCCGTGCCTGTTCCGCATGCTTGCGCGCCATTGGCGCTTTGCTCTCCTCTTATTCTTCATTGGACGGTTCGGATGGACTTCGCCGTTCTTTCCCAACTAAAATAGAAAAGGCTGTATCACATCGAGATGTCGATTCGTTTTCCGCCCCCAATGAGATGGGGAATTTGTAACCCCCTATTTAGACTTTTGGGCCCTTCATCTTTCTGAATCGAGACCCGGCCCGGCTCGCGTCGTTCCAACAACCGGCGGGGAGCACCTCAGTATACGATCGCGCGCAGTAACTGGGAGTCCTATTACACCTAAGGCCAACTTCAATTCACCAAACCAAGGTTCATCTCGTGTAGTGATTGTGAACTCGTACAAGGATATTGAGTAGACGGTTGATGTATCAGACTCGACCCTATCTTTCGTAGCATGCATTCCCATCCGTGTCGCAACTGATTCGGTAAGCTACGTGTCCGGTGCACGGAGAACTGCCTTCGGTCCCCCAAACTGACTTACTCGTGGCAACCTTCCGGCCGCCCAACGACCTATAACGCTAGTCACTACTCCCACTGGGGCTAGGAAGTAAGCCCCACAACCCAAAGCGGCGAAGAACAAATAGAATTTGCTACAAAAGCCGGCTAACGGGGGTATTCCTGCGTATGAGAACATAGTAATGGAGAAGGTAATAGCCGAAATAGGATTCGTTTTGGCTAGAGCGCCCAAATCCGCTATATATTTGACACGCGTTTGCCGTAATGCTGAAACTATGGCGAATGCATCTATCGTCATTGATGCATAAATAAAGAGACCAATTAGTAGTGATTGAATTCCTTCTATGGTTCCACATGAGAAACCAGTACGAATATAACCTACATGTCCAATTGAACTATGAGCTAGAAGTCTTTTTACTTTCGTTTGGGCCATGGCGGCCAGTGCTCCTAAGATCATAGAAGCAATGCTGCAGAAAAAGAAGATTTGTTGCAATGTAGCTCCATAAGAACCATAAATAGAAACACGTGAAATATTAGCAGAAATAGAGATTTTAGGCGCAATAGAAAGGAATGCTGTAACCGGGGTGGGTGAACCTCATAGATATCAGGTGCCCACATATATAGAGTCAAAAGAGATATGGAATCCGAGGGGGGTGGTTTTATTCGGGGCTCGAGAGATGGAATAGATAGGGCCCACAAGTTTTTAATTCGCCGCTGGGGAATTCACACGAAAGGGAACGACGAATTCTCAACGAAAAAAGTGCTCTCTGAACCGAACGTGAAAGTAGTTTTCCATCAGACGGCTGTTCCCGTAACTCTACTCTCGACTTGGATTATATATCCAAAAAGGTCCGCTCTCGGCCATTCCACACGCTGCCCTAGCAGAGGCGTGGTTATCTGAAGTGGATTCTCTCTTTTGTAGTAGATGCCGAACCTGCTGCCCCATTGACTAAGAGGGGGGGCGGGCGCAGCAGCTACATGGACCCCTTCCTTTCTGTTGTTGCCAGCGCTTTCCGGGCCGAGCCGGAATTCTTTATTATAAAGGGCAGGCAAAGCCCGAAGGCTGCTATCCCAATAGGCCAGCGGGCGGAACGAGGAGAGAGCCCGACAATCATACCACCGCGGTCGAAAAAGCGTGTTCCCTTCAGATAAGACGCACCGTAGGCTATCCTCGGCCTTCTTCGTTTTCGATTAAAAACAAAGAAAATCTCGATCTCCGAAAGCTTTTTTTCCTTCCCCTTTCATCTCCTCTCCCTTTGGTCGAGCCTTTCCTTTAATGGTTGGGGAAGCATTCCCTTATCTGAACTTGGCGGGCATTCTTTCCAGCCTTACTCAAATAGCCACCGGAGGGGTTTGAACATAAGCTCAAACATGATTTGAAGGGTCCTAGCTACGCCATGCGTTCAATACAAAATCTGGAAAGCTGCAGGGATGACAAAAAGAGGGCGCTTTCCTGTGTTGCACTGAAAAAAAAGGACCTAAGAGAAGAGCGTCTTCTCTTAGCTTTCTTCCTCCCGCGCCCGCCGCCGCCCGGCCCGCGTTAGGGGGGAAGATTCGCAAAGCGGGAAAAGACAGAGGAGGGGAGCACCTCTTATTCTCTTCGCGAGAACTTCCGGATCGAAGAAGCATTCGGAACGGGCTCCGCGTTCATTTCGTTGGCAGAAACGATCCAACCCATTCGGGGCTTCGGGGAACCAAAAACGAAGTCTTTTTTACTTTATTCATAGATAGAATCAATGATAGATAGACAAGAGATAGAGAAACGATATATATATTTCTCTAAAAAAGAGGAATAGAATAGACATCTAAAGGGATGTCTATGTATCCTTTATCATCTCCTCTTATTTTGAATATCATTATATCTGCTCTCTCTAAAAAAATGGAGAGATAAAGAGCAGATGGATCCTATCCCCTATATCGAACACTCATTCCTATCTATTGATAGAAAGATCTTCGTAAAATACCGGACTTTGCCTTTTTTAAGAATTCCTCATATCCAAGGCAGCTTATCACAAGCACCCCGCCCCATACGACTAGTTGGGGGGCTGTTCGCCTTTTGAATCAAACAAAGTAAGTAGTAGGGGCTTCATAGCGACTTTCATTCTAAAGGAAAGCGAAGAACCAACCTTTAGTCAAATAAGAGCCCTACTTCCCTCTTTTCCTCACTGAAATTCAAGCGCAAACCCATTTCTTAGTCACCGGGCCGAGCGCACCTTTGGTACTTCAGTAGGGCGAGCGATAGTGACTTCTTTCGTTTGGTAGGGAGGCTACTTCAATCTAGAAAACAGCCGGAAACTCGAGAGGGTCGCCTTTGGAAGCGTTCGCCGGTAACCAACGCGTCACGACATAATCAAAAGGAAGGAGTGACGCTGACTGAATCCAATCCATAAACCCGGAAACGAAACAAAGTGCGTTCCCTTTCGTCAAGTAGGTAAAGTAGGCATACGAACCACTTTTGCTTTGCCTTAGACTCTATTGGAACAAAGCAAAGAAGGAGGCGGAATGGAGAAAGGAAAGGGACAAGGGCGGTCTTGCTTGGCGCGAAGGCTGCTGGTTCGGGGGTAGAGTACAGTACTAAAGGTCCTCGGACTTCCAGGCGGTTTTTCTTTTGGGCAGCTGTTCACCGTTGGATCTCGCCAATACAGCCCCCTATAGTTTTCGTTACCGAGATATCTTTTTTTTCATTGTTCCCAGGTATTTTTTGGGTAATCTGCTCCCATGCTGCAAACAGTCAAATCTGAACTTCACTTTGTCGCTCTTCTTTCTTTCCTCGCGAGCAGGAAGCACACCAGTAGCGTGCGTTGCGTGATTCTACTGTGTTTTTTGCACTTGACTGGGTGGACAGTTGACCGGAAGAGAACTTCGATTCGCCCGGCCAGCAGGCGGGCGGCGTGCTTATCTTGTGTGACAACACCACAGAGCGAGTGGCTCTTCTAGGCGGGCAGCTGTGTGACAACACTACAGAGAAAGCGGCGCTTTCGTGTAACATGCTATGGTCTCAACGCCCTTACGAGGTAGTGATGAGTTTCACGCGCTCTAAGCCCGGCCCGCGCGCGGTTAGGAAGATTGGCCGCAATCTGAGCGGTACCACCCACCCTACCCTACCACCTATAGGCGGCCGTCTGTCCTACAGCCGCCCGAAAAGGAACTGCAGTGATCTTGAATAGGGATCCTACAGCGATAGATAGAATCCCCATAAAAATACCACTAGATCGAGCACCAGTGATTTCGTATCCGGTCAAAATCTTGGCTAATTGATCAAAGTGGGTAGCTCCAGTAGACCCATAGATCATGGAACAAATAGGGTGGGTAGGCCCAACCACCACACTACACGTATAGACGCGAACCCCCTCGTTACCGTACGTGCGACTCTCACCGCATACGGCTCGCACAAAGACTCCTAAATCCATCCCGAGCCTTTTCTTCCACCTCTCCTCTCCAATCCTCGATCAAACTTGCGTTCCCCAGGCGCTATTAAATGGGGGGTCTTTCCTTCGCCTATCGTATGTATCGGCTTGGCTTCGTCCCGAACCAAGGAGGCATTCTTGCGGGCGCGTGCGTGTAGGAAGGCCGACGACTACATAAGCTAAAAGACTACGACTACAAGCCAAGCCGGAAGCTACTCGCTTCTATTCTCGTTGGGATTGGATATAGATGGGGAATCTAGAGATCGTAGTAGTTCGCCAACCTCTCTAACTAACATACGATACAATTTCACTTCGGCAAAAAAAAAGAAAGAGCTTCGCTCGGTTGGCCTTCCTACGCTGACG
>JAINUW010000065.1:222858-225358 GCA_020205615.1 Panax quinquefolius
CTTTCTTTATTTTGTTGAGTGGCGAAGCTCGAAAAGAGCTAAAGGGGCGGAGAACCGCCAACTCCAACTCGAGTTGAATCTTCCCGGAAGAAGGTCGTTTCCTCCAGCAAGGGAGATGACTTCTTCCAATTGGTTTGGGTTTCCTCTGCGCCTTGCGAGAGCTCTGATCTAGTAGCTAAGGCAAGGCACGCTTTATGCTGCAATCTTTATATTATGATGTTGGAGAGGTGGGGTTGGAGTTCATTTCCTTTCCAGTCCAGAGGTGTTGGTTCGAGCCCAACTCGTGACCAGGCGGAGCAGATGCCTCGACGAAAAAAAGAGACCTTCGCGCACCGAACTAGGGCATGGTCTCTTGCTTGCATCTTCTCTTTCCTGTGAAATGGAAGATTTAGGCTCAAAAGAAGGATTTGGGTTCGACTCCCGGCCTGAGCTGCCATCTCTTTCTCTTTACGCTACTGGAAGCCTATCTATTAACAGCTATATGAAAGTCGTTATTTGCCCCACTGAACAGAACAGTACACTTCACTCCAAGGTGGATTGTCTTCGTTCCGCAGCACGAACAGGGCCCGAAGGGCAACCTTTCGGTGGTACAGAAGATCGATGTGCCATCTTTCTAACCACGTTCATTTGTTGTATGATCAGTAGGGAAAGAAATCTACCTTAATAAAGAAAGAAATCTTTTTTTTTTGTAAGCTCAGAGCGAAAGTCAAGCGGAACTAGAACATTTCTTTGATTGATAGGGCAGATAGGAAGCAGGCACGCAAACCAAGTTATAGGTTTGGAAGTTTGAATTCGGAAAGGTAGTCACGACCCTTGATGCAGGAGCAGTGTATGACGAATAAGGCTTAGCTACTCCCTTAGTGGGTATAGTCTATCCTCCAACTACTACACCTAGGGAGTAATCAAACAAAGAAAGATTCTTCCTTCAATTAGCTTCTATCTTTCCTAACTCTACTTCTTCAGAGGTTTTATTTCCTTAATGAAAGGCGTAGGAAGAAAGACATTCATTACTTATAGTGCCTCTTCCTTATCCTCCCCTTCTATTCAATTCTCTCTCTCTTTTTTCTACGTTTAAGTCATGTTCCACTCCTTGACGAACTTCGGAAACCCTTTGTCCATCTCCGAGATCTCCTTTTCGATCTTTTAAATTCTCCAGAATGAGCTCATTTGTTCGTTCTTCCAAGGCGGAAGGCGCAGACGATGAGTCATCCGAAGGATTCATCATATTTGGTTCGACCCCGAAGTGAGAAGAGCTTTCACAGCAAAGACAATGGCCAAGGGCCAGAGACCTCCTGAGCAGCCTAGCTTTAATAACAAAAAAAGATAGGGCGCGAGCCCCCAGAAGGAAGCCAACCTTTGAAAGTAGGACCAGCAAATAGTAAATCCAACCCATCTTCAACCAAAGAATCCATAAAAGAAAAAACAGAGTAGATAGGAGTAGCAAGCGAATGAAGAATCGTATTTCAATATAGGAAAGACTAGTAGATAACGGTCGAAGCATATTCATCATATGAGGTTTGAGTTCCATTTGCTTTGCTTGTGCGTGGCGCTCCTTGCTCGCGGAGCGGTATACCGAAAAAAAAGCCCTTATTCTTGCAAGAGGTCTCCTCGTGCCCACAATTTCTCGCAATAGTGGCGAAGAAATGTTGATTTAGCCCGTTGTTACCCGCAAAAAGAATGAAGAAATTTGCTGATCCGGTCACGTGAATTCCAACTCAATCTTTTACACCGATGTATCGTACTCTCTCGACCAGGTCATCATAAGAAAATACTGCTAAATCTTTCCGAAGTGAGAGAAGGAGGGAAGGCGCGCTACAACTAACATAACAGCCAGCTGAAAAACGTTAGCTAGCTAGGCTAGCGCGCAATGGCATTCTCTGATAGGGGCTCGCTTCTTCAAGCTCCGCCCAACCTATACAAGGTGCTGCTCGCTTTCTCTCAGCCACTAGTGGCTTATGTAGTGGTCGGCATTCCTACGTGCTCCTCCTTGCCCCCCCACTTAAGAATCCAAAGGTTACCTTTGGATGTTGTCGTGACGCTTTGGTTACGAAGGTTACCGGGGTCGGATGGATTCAGTTAGCGAAAGTCCCTCCAACTCAATCAATATCAACAACATGTCGTGACCGGTTAGGCTTGGTTTATTTTGTCAGAAAAGAAAGTAGGTTTCGGGGGTTCATTGATTAGTACACCTCAGGTGCTGGTAAGGTCGGGACCGTGGTCGTCCGTCTCCGGTTTGCCGGCCGATAAGATTTCTGAGATTGACCAGCCAGCTGGGTTGGTTTGGCTATTCTTTTCTATTGAAAAGGAGTCAGCTGTCTGCGCGAGTCACCTTCTTCTAGGCTCCGCTGGACGACACGGCATTCTCGTTCAAATATAGGCCGGCCGTACTTGTGATGGTTCCCAAGGATCCAATATGACCACTTAGGTCTACGTTGCCACGATATTGTTCTATGGAAGCGGGCGGAAGTTCGGCCCGGTTTTTGGTGTCGTAGGGGAGGGA
>JAINUW010000065.1:230358-234672 GCA_020205615.1 Panax quinquefolius
AGCCCTTGTCAACAATAACATATTAGAGCTTTGCTCGTTCGGGGGTTTTCGGCGGACAACAGAATTGGGTTCGACTCCCATAACCCCGATGTGGCGAAAAAGACTGATTCAACGAAATATGCCCTTGCCTGCGTTAAGATTTAAAACTTGTCGTCTACTTTCAGGAAATGTTTGGAACAGAGAACTTACAATAATACAACGCCGCATTCTCCGAAGATTGAGGAACAAGAAGAGATCTATTAAGAGAAATCTTTATTCGAGAGAAAATCTTAACAGTTACATCCAATCACAAACTACACGAAAGTTTCCCCTTTTTCATGGAGATTTACCCATCACAGAGATGCACAGAGGAACAGAACGAACTTCATATATCCCTTTTCCACTCAATCCAGAAACAAGATCGGACGTTATTCCGGTTCGTCTCCATTTTCGTGAAACTATTCCTCAAGCAAGGCAGCCGATAAGTCATCGAAGGGTTTGTGTGAATAATGGAATGGTAAGCATTACTCATTTTAAAGTTTCCCACGGTGATATAATATCTTTTAAAGAAAATGATGCGAGAGCCCGCGGTGAAGAAATAAGGAGATCCTTCTATATCGAAATATCTGTTGAAAAAAGAATAGGAAAATTCCGGGATCACCCGGTAAGAATGTGGAGAAGAACCAAAACAGAATGGTTCCGCCTACTCAAAACTAAGAGGGGATGCCGCCTACTACTAAAAGACCGGTTTTTGCAAAAGTTGCGTTCTTCTATGCAAGAAGAAGACTTAGAAGGAACAAAGAAGTTTGGATCCGAAAAAGTATGCTTAGGCAGTTCTTTCGCTGAGCACAACAGAATGAAGAGGAATTTTGATCAATCCCTATTCTTATTGAAGAGAAGGAACGAGAAAAACCTAAATCTTCCTACCCGTCCTATAGTTTACAACTCTTCTTTTTATAGTAATTCGACCTATTGCTCCGCATCCCCCCATCAGTTTACTATGAAGAGAAAAAGAAAAAGGGTCGAACTACCTACTCATTATTCGGAGGTGAATCATAGAACACTAAAAGCTGTGGTATCTTATGGACCTAGCATAGGGCACATCCCTCACGACATAAGATTGAAAGATCCAAACCTTCTTCTTCGGAGCGGAAACGGACGTGGCCAAAACATATAAAGATGAAGAAACTAGGACGTAAAAAAAAGCTCGAAGACAAAGAGAACCGGGCTTTTCAAAAAAATGCTTGTCGGTTTCCTTATTATAGTTCCTTCTCTTTTGACTTGGCAATTAAAATGAGCCCTTTTTTATTTATTTATGGGAAAAATCCCTTTTTCTAAATGCCAAAAGATGGCTCATTTTTGTTTTCGCCTTTTATTATGGGGGTTCATCTTTTTGAACCTAGCTCAGGATTTATCCTCTCTCATCCAACCTATGCATGTTTTGCCCGTTCCAGATGCGTTTATCGTGTCTCCAAAGATGGAAGAGAATATTGTCTGTATATATCTAACTTTTTACTATGGAAATGAAGATAAGCTCTTACACATGCCTGGCGGCTCTCTTACACGTTGTATTCTTTTCACTCTTCAAAGCTACCGTCCTGAGGAGCTAGCCTTTTAGAATATTCTTTGTCTTTACTACTTTCTGGACCGGGACGCTCCTTTCTACTCGAAGGTGATGGAGAGTGAACTCTATCAAGAAAGCTTTAACCAGTATTTAGAGGAAGAGAGAACCAGCCATAAGCAACTACTGGAATTTGAGAGGCGTAAGGCTCGTGTGGCCGAGCTGACCTCTATAAGTAAGCGCCTCCATGAAAAAAAGATGGAGCAAGCCTTGAGGCTTCGTCAACTATTTCAGGACTGATCTGTACAAAACTCAAAATTCTAGTATAAGAAAGGCTATCGAAGCCCAACATAATGAAGAATTGAGAAAGGGGTCTTTCAGCTTTCTTTTTTCAGGGGCCCAGAGCGCTAAAAGGTGGGGGAGAAGGAAGCCGAACCTCTGATCTACCTGGACACATAAAAAATTCTCGGCGTCGAGAGAGGTTTGAGATTCCGTAAGTAACTCAGTGAGTGCTTTCTAAGAAGGGCTTGGAAGAAGAAAATGAAATACGAACAACCGCGCTGGTCGTAATAGATCGACTTGAATGCTCCAGCATGAAAGTTCCATTTCAGGGAAGGACGGCGTACTATGATACTTTCTGTTTTGTCGAGCCTTGCTTTGGTCTCTGGTTTGATGGTTGTACGTGCTAAAAATCCGGTACATTCCGTTTCGTTTCCCATCCCAGTCTTTCGCAACACTTCAGGTTTACTTCTTTTGTTAGGTCTCGACTTCTTCGCTATGATCTTCCCAGTAGTTTATATAGGAGCTATAGCCGTTTCATTCCTATTCGTTGTTATGATGTTCCATATTCAAATAGCGGAGATTCACGAGGAAGTATTGCGCTATTTACCAGTGAGTGGTATTATTGGACTGATCTTTTGGTGGGAAATGTTCTTCATTTTAGATAATGAAAGCATTCCATTACTACCAACCCAAAGAAATACGACCTCTCTGAGATATATGGTTTATGCCGGAAAGGTACGAAGTTGGACTAATTTGGAAACATTGGGCAATTTACTTTATACCTACTATTCCGTCTGGTTTTGGTTCCTAGTCTTATTTTATTAGTAGCCATGATTGGGGCTATAGTACTGACTATGCATAGGACGACTAAGGTGAAAAGACAGGATGTATTCCGACGAAATGCTATTGATTCTAGGAGGACTATAATGAGGAGGACGACAGACCCACTCACGATCTACTAAAGGGCAAGTAGCTTGATTGGTTCAAATCCAATTCGTGAGAAGAGTCCAAGCGAGAGACTATAACAGTCAAAAGGCCTTCGGCTAAAAAAAAATAGTCATAGAGCTCGTTGTTTCACTCATAAAAGATGATGGATAAGCAGTCGTTTGCTACTTGCCTGTACGCTAATGTCATCTATAACAAGCTCGTGTAAACGAGCGATTGTATTAGCTAAGATCGTCCTTTGACAGGCTTTTATCAGTTGATCCAGTAGTTCTAAATATAGAAAAAAGAATCCCGAATGAACAACCATCCACAAATGTCGATTCATTCAAGCAAGAAAGTGCAACAATCCTTTCCTTTGACACAGGTCCCGTAAACGAGTGTAAAATGCCTTGTACAGTTTCCCTTTCAGCCAGTCCAAGAGTTCAGTTCACTCGAAAGCGGGTAGCCATTAAGGAAAGCGGCTGTTGGATATTTGGTTTGAACCGGTTCCGCCCCACCCCTTATAGTAAGTACTGGTGAGAGGGAAAGAGCGCTCCTGCCCTTTACCCAAACAGTACAAGAATGGCAATCCACCTATTGGTGTGCTGCTGCCCTCAACCGACCTGATCGTCCCAATCCGGTTGTCCTCACTAAGAACAGATCCACAATCTCTTATCTAATGAATATGAATTTGCTATCTAATCTTCCTTTGCCTAGCTGCCCATTGCTGGAACTTCCAGCGCTAAGGTGGTTGGTGTGGTAAGGCAAGCAACTCCTCTTTCCGAAGAAGAGTGCCCGCCCGAGCTATCTTAAAGTAAAGCTCTCTAGGTTAGCTATAGGTAAAGTTCTCCCAGAGCCGGAGACAGAGGCCGCTACTCCTTCAGAAACCGGGAATCCGCAAGGAAGGATAGGACACAGAATAAGGACCTAAAGTAGGTGTCGGATGAGACCGAGAACCGAAAGATGTCTATCAAAGAGCGAGAGGGACTGACTAGACCGCTGTCAACCAGCTCTGAAGGTTGCAAAGCCTTTAGAGTGCCCCTGAACGGAAGGAAGGAAAGACAGAAAGAAGTACAGTAAGAAAGCAGGCAATATGTGAATCCTCTTTCTTTTCCTAGTTACCTAAACAATGCTAGGCTATTCCTTATCTGAATCTTTGCGTAGATTCCGATCAGGGTTATCACTCCTCCCTTCTTTTGAGTCTAGGAAATTCCGGGAATGAGTTAGCCTATAGTAGAAGACTTGTTAATTATCCCTCATTGAGTATGAAATTCTTAGCCTACCATACCATAGGACGTAATCTGACTTGAATCGATTCACACTTCCAAGACTGATTGATTGAAGTAGGGATAAGACCTCTCTTCTATGATAGCTGCTAGCTTTCTTTCCTCGCTCTCCGGATAGTAGCTCTTCTCTTAGCCTCTCTATAGCCTTCTCTCTATGCCCCCCTTTCTTTAAGCAGAAGGCCTCTGAAAAAGAGCAGATAGGAACTAGTTCACCTCTAACAACTATCGAGAAAAGGCCTTATTTTCATATGTGTGTTGTGTAAGTATGCAAGACCGCTCCTG
>JAINUW010000065.1:249155-251655 GCA_020205615.1 Panax quinquefolius
TAAGACTATATGTTTCTCAGGGGCACATACGAAAATGGAATTTCTTTGTTGTACAATACAAAATGAATTTAACATAATTCCCCCGATAAAATCCCTTTCCAGCTTAAAAAATCTCTCCTTCTGGACCCGGTTTTGTTTGTGTAACCTCAATTACTAATGTGAAGTTGAAAAAATCTATTTCATTCAAATGACACACTGAACTTTTGATATATGTGTCCCAGTACTAATAACCTAGGGGGAGGGTACAAAAAAGAAGGATAAAGATCCATTAAAGATCCTACTCCTCTTAGCATTAGCAACGGAATGAATCAACTTTTTCCTTCCTATATTTTCTATTTTTTTTAGGAGGCCCACCAACGAAAGAACAAACCCTAAACTAAAAAAAATATTGAAATTTCATTTGATAGAATATTCCTTCTTTTATCCTCGGACTCATCTTTATCACACTTCTTTGTCTTCCAAGAAAATTAGATCATTAAAAAACCGGAGTTTAGAACGTAACTCCTTTATTTTTCCACTTTGCTTCTATTGTTTGTTGGGCGTTTGTGACTAATGGAAAGGGACGGGTGGTCAGATAAGATAATACTTCATTCGACGATTGTACAAGGAAGACTTAAGGTAGGTTATAGAAAAGAAAGAAAAGAATGAAAAATAAAGTAATTTTTGATTGGGCCGGGAATCCTATTTTGTATTCGGTATGGATAAAAGATCTTCCTATGTTATACTATTCAATTCGCGACGACAAATTGATTTGATAGCTCAGATATTGTTATTCATGATCTTGATCCGATTCAAGATCATTGAGAGGTAATTCATTCATTGAATTTATAGGCGAAAGATTTATCATCTCTATGGGATTAAATCCCGAGTTATTGTGAAGTAAAAAAAACGATGAGATTATGGAAGTAAATATTCTTGCATTTATTGCTACTGCACTGTTCATTCTAGTTCCTACTGCTTTTCTGCTTATCATTTACGTAAAAACAGAAAGTCAAAATAAAAAATAAAAAGAATTAATTAATTTGAATGAAACTTGACTTCTGAGTTCTTATCAATGGTTGAAGAAAAAGGAAAATGATTCCAATTTCGCGTCTTAAATGAAATGAGCAGACTATAATCGACAGTATTCTATGAGATCCGATAGTATAGTATGATAAGAAAGAAAGATTCATATTTTTCTTTCTTTCTTACCATACTATAATAGTAGTGTTATTGTAGTGTATAAAGTTGTACTTTATAATAAAGACAGAGGCTTAGTGTTGATCAATCTACAATATTATCTTGATATATGTAGATATCAAGATAATATATGGAATTTTCCCTTTTTTTTTTTTTTTTTTTTGATACACCTATTTGTTCCGAATCAATCTGAAATAATTATCTTGTCTTACTTTATAGTTCTAATTTTTAGATTTAGATTTCTTATTATTTGCAATCTGAGTCTCGTGATCTATCGAAAGAATCAAATCAACGAAAGAAAAAGGATTATTCTGGGCATATTTTAATAAAATAAAGTAAGAATCTTTTTTCTAGCATTCCGAAGAAAAAATGGATTGATTCATTGACAGGAGTTCTATGAGCACTTCTTTAGATTTCGAAAGGGAATAAAAAATAAACCTCACAGATTTTTAATGCTTGAACCCTGATATGAAATGAGTCGATAAAGTCGATAAAGTAGAAATTAAATTTCGAAAAAATAAAAAACAAGCGGTAAGTGTGCAAAATGTGACTCGCCTAAGCAAAAATTTTATTATGCATAGTATCTCGTTAACCACAACCACTATGTCTATTTTTTATCTCATATTCATATAAAGTGCGTATATACTGCAAAACGCGTTGCAGAACGATCTATAAAACAATTGATACGGTTTGATTCCTCAATCAATTAGTAGTACCTCTAGAGTCCACTTCTTCCCCATACTACGAGTGAAAGGGAAAATGTAAAGACTAAAGACTACCATTAAAGCAGCCCAAGCAAGACTTACTATATCCATGTGAATTATATCCCCTATCTCTATGAAGGAATTATTCCATTATTGCTCATTAATAATAGTGGAATCAACGGTGCAGAGTCAAAAGGATTCTGACCGAACACTATTGATGAACCAATCCAATAAATCCACTTCTACTAAATTCCTATCCGTCTATCCAACCAAATTCAAAAAAGTCCAGTCAGTAGACATTAGTAGTAGAAGGAGAAGGAATCGGGAAGTCTTGATAACCCTCCACCATTCTAATCTTTCCTTGAATCCTAGATACAAAGATTTACAATCTTTTATTTTAGCTTTAGAAAACCTCCAGACCGAATGCACAGTCCGTTTCTACTGCTTCTGCTGTGGAATAATTCGGTGAGTTATATATCAGCAGAACAGAATAATAGATTTCGAGTTTTTTTGTTGATCAGGCGACACCCGGATTTGAACTGGGGAAAAAGGATTGCAGTCCCCCCGCCTTACCACTCGGCCATATCGCCAAAACGATAAAAAAAATAGATGAAAAA
>JAINUW010000140.1:0-103978 GCA_020205615.1 Panax quinquefolius
ATATTCCAAATGTAATAATAAAGAATGGAATAATGTAAGAAGATCACCAAGTATAGGGGATTCACAGATACAAAAGTTATTCCAATGTAATAAATAAGAATGGAATAATATAAGGATTTCACCAAGTATAGGTACGCCGGATACAAAGTTATGATAGGTATGCCACTTTTTTACAAAAGTTATTCCAAATGTAATAATAAATGAATGGAATAATGTAAGTTCTCTTCATGAATAACAAAAGAATAACACCCCTTACGAAAGTACAACAAATAATATCCCTTACCGTAAAAGACACCGGATATCAAAGTAAAGTGAAGTACCGTAATACTCTTCTTCTTTCTCTCTATAGATTTTCTCTATAGCTTCTCTCTATAATTTCTCTCTGTAGTTTCAAAGAATTCGTAAGAAAATAATGAAGGAACGAGCTTCTATTTATAGAAAATAGAACGCATAAGTAATTAATCCATTTGAACTGGCCCGTATTGATTGATTTATTTTAACTGACTATCCATATTTAAAGAAAAATCTTTTAAATAAAATATCATATATTCTATTTATATAAAAACATTTTACTATGCAAACACTACGCAACACTATGCAAAAACACTACGCAACACTACGCATAATAAAATATAATATATTCTATTTATGTAATAACTTTAATAAAGTATTCGCTTTTATATAAAGATGTTTCGCTTTTATTACGCTAATAATAATTAATAAAACAAAACGTCATTATCGCTATAATAATTCATATTATTAATCGACAATAATGGAATCAAACCGAGTGACTTCTCACATAAGATCAATAATCAATACCGCAAGCTACTACGCAACCACACGACATCGCATTTTTTTACTACCGAAAGTAGTTCAACAAGATTCAACCAGAAAACTTCCGCCGTTATTTCAATAAAATATTTTTGTCGCTTTTCAATCCGACAATAATTTCGCTAGGGTCCACCAATGATTGAGTCATTGTATTTAATATTCCCCGCTAAACCTAATATTCCCCACCAATCTAATATAATATAACCACTCAGATACTTTTTGCAAAATTTATAAATACTACCCACAACTATAATATTATCTCAAATTCACACCATAATATTAAAAATTATTTCGACAAAATTTAAATCTTTATCGATAAAATCTGGGTCTCACAATCTCCCTCCTTATGGAATTTCGCCTCAAATTAGGGTACGACTCTGTATGATAAAGAGGTGAGGATACCTCAATACCTTTATCGTTGAAAACATTAAATTCATCTTTGCAATCCTACCAAAGATATTCATTAACAATTCATCTTTGCACTACAAAGCCAAAAGATATACAATCAGAAACCAATAATGCCGAGACGCAATTTTAATAAGATCACGACCACTTAATTATCCATGCACCATCGCCAAGGATATTCGTGAGTTTTCAATTACGGCCATGATTATACCCAATACTCCGTGGTCATAATCATACCAAGTCTATCAATGCACTACTACTAAAAGACGACTTTTACCACATCCATGAATTAATATTTCATCACGAGACTCAAATTTCAATAATTAATCCATATCATCGAATCATCCCCGCACTACGTGCCAAGGATATTCATTAAGATCACCACCATTTAATTATCCATGCACTACTACCAAAGATAATCGTGGTATTCATTAAGATCACCACCATTAAATTATCCATGCACTACTACCAAAGATAATCGTAGTATTCATTAAGTATCACGCACCACAAATTATCCATGCACTACTACCAAAGATAATCGTGGTATTCATTAAGATCACGACCATAAATTATCCATGCACTACTACCAAAGATAATCGTATTCATTAAGATCACGACCACAAATTATCCATGCACTACTACCAAAGATAATCGTATTCATTAGTATCATTAAGATCATGATAATCACAAATTATCCATACCACTACTACCAAAGATAATCGTGGTATTCATTAAGATTCACGCACCATAAATTATCCATGCACTACTACCAAAGATAATCGTATTCATTAAGATCACCAACCACAAATTATCCATGACTACTACCAAAGATAATCGTATTCATTAAGTATCATTAAGATTCACCAGATAATAAATTATCCACGCACTACTACCAAAGATAATCGTCAGTATTCATTAAGATCTACCAAAGATAATCGTGGTATTCATTAAATTATCCACAAATTATCCATGCACTACTACCAAAGATAATCGTGTTTTCAATTATTAAGCTATGATTATACCAATAACCTCGGTCATAATCATACCAAGTCCATCTACGCACCACAAAAGCCATGTATTTACTTTCAACATAATATAAACACGAGGATAATGATATAAAGAATCAATCAAATGAGATAAAGGATAAATATTAAACATTTATAATATAATTTATCCAGATTCAAGAATATCCCCATGTTATCAATCACTTAATAATCTCATAATCTAATATCATTAATATTATAACAATATTTTAATCACTTTTAAATTTATAAACAATTTATCTCAATTGTTTACGCTTTACCATATAATGCATTTAATCATTCAAAATGCCATACTCATAAGATATCATCACCAATTATCAAATCCTCTCAAAAAAAATATGATATACTCTATATAGGATGATTTCTAGCCATAAAATCTTATTTTCAACTTTGTTATTTCACATAACATATTTAACTCATATGTTCAGAATTAAACTATTTTCATGAAAATACCAAATCAGTCCCAAAATATTTCTTTTTCTGGGATTTAGCATAATATAGTCCCATAATGAAAATATATTTTTCTAATTTTTAAAATTCATTTACTATTTTTCAAAAATCAATTTCTAATTAATTCCTTAAGAAATTAGCTACCTCAAGTTTAACTCCAAAATTCCCAAATCTTGGCAGGACCTTACACATGTTAACGTGAGCCTCTAGTTTAAATTTCATGGTCATCTGAGTTATAGAACTCCAAGTTATAGCTTTTTTTTAAAAACCTAAATATTGAAATAGTCATAACTTGCTCATTTTAAGTCGTAATGAGCTCATTTTTGGACAGGAGGTACTTTATACCATATACTTTCATGTCCCAAAAGGCCAGAATTTTTTCTCATAATTTAAGTGGCCGAAACAGCCCCCTCTAAAATCATGGCAGCAGCTTTTTTTCTTTTTTTCAGCTTTTGCACTCCTTTGCTAAAATCAGTCCACACAAAAATCTACAACACCTTTTCCAGTAATTCCACTTGGATTAGTTAGGTAACTCATAGATCTAACTCTAGGACTTGACCACACTCAAAAATTCAAAATATAATAGAGATATGGTCAATTGAATTTCATGTTACGCTTTTCACCAAAATCGATTTTCAACTCTTTGTGATTTCTAAGAAACTTTCATGTTTTCACATACTAACCAACATAACTCATCATAACACTTACTAATACCACATATACCCATGATTTTCATTAGTCCAATGCTTTTATTATGACTTTCATCATAAACCACGAAATGCATCATTTTAGTCAAGAAATATTCGAGGGTTTAAGAAATGGGTTTTCAGATCGGGGTCAATACAAAATTCGATTTCACGCCTAAGTAGGCTAAGAAGTCTTCAAGAATACGCCAGAAATTTATTAATAATAGAAATATCATTCAAAATCGTGACTCTCATCCAAGACTTGATAAGACGTCACATCGATACCAACTCGTGACTTTTATCCCTTAACCTAGATAAGACCTCACAATGATACCTATAAACTTGCCATCTTCATTCACGATGTCGCTTACGTAAAGTCCGCTTTTGCAGCATTCCACAAGGAAGTCAACAACGAAAGGTTCGGGCTCTTTACTTATGGCTTGATATGACAATAATCGACTTTAGTAGTTTCGTTACTTGAATTCGCATAACAAAGTCAAGTTATGAATATAAAAGCTAACAACCTTATTTAAAAGAATGATGAGTAGTTAACCAATCGATTCCTAAAATCACATCAAAGGCAAGTATTTTCAAAAAGATAAGATCGACAGTAACGTGAAAGTGTTTATTTGAATCAAACAAGATTTAAAAAATAGAGGTAATCTAAGGTCCTACTAACTACCAATAAGTCAAAGTTTCAACCAATAAGTCAAAGTCTAACGCAAAGAAGAGAGTCAAATTTAAACGCTGAACGCAAGCAAGAGAGATAAAATAATGGGTAGAACCCAGATCTTATAAGGTATAGACGACTTTGTTTTGAATTTATAATTAACTAACCCGCTAACTTCGCTCTCGGCTTATTTCGCTGAGAAGTCATGAAAATGCATTATCGTGTTGTTGGTCGTTTCCTAAAAACCAAACGACTTTGCTTTTGTCCATATCCACCTTCGTGCCACCGTCCACAGCCCATATTTCGACAATTGCACAATGAAAAAATCCTCCTAGCGCTCAAAAATGACCTTCTTCTTCACAATTTCCATTGTGTATATTATCTTTGCCATCATGATCAAACACAACCAATCAAGTGGTTACCATTCTCGCATGATAATTTCCCCATGATGGTTATCATTATTCGATATTGCCACTCGATTTCCCATCATTAATTGGTCATACCTTTTTTCGAAATAATCAAACATCTCTCATGTGTTTCATTATCGACGACGCCCAAAATAGGTATACATCACTCATTCCGAAAGTCAATATACGGTACGTAAACAACTACAACTTTATTATTACAACAAGAAATCGTGAGTTTGAATACAAATATTATCTTCTGTATAATATCTATACTCAAATAAATCCTCATCACATTTATCGATACATTATTTTACAAAATGGTGAGGACTACTAAACAATCCTTTCTAAAACCTTCATTCCATACCCACACTGCACTCGCTTATATTCTCGCCTCCCGAGAGAAAAATGGAACAAAAGGAAAAGGGTGAGCTCAACTAGCTCAAGAAAGAATATTATGACTAAGATAATATACAACAAATTATCGTTAGTCTTCAACAGGAAAAATCTAATAGTAATACAATAGACAACAAATTTTAAATCAATATTCGCAATGAAATAATAATTCATTAGTAAGAGTTAAGTAGAGAATGCAAACTACTATCTTCTATGTATGAATTTAAAAGTTCATCGCTCATCTTTTTCCCTCAGAACATCAATCAATATACATCCGAATCAAATATTCATCTTTGCACTATGTGCCAAAGATATTCATCAAAAGTCATGTTCATTTAAACACTGCTCATCTTTGCACTACGGCCAAAGATATTCTTCAGAAATCATTCATCTTGCACCACGTGCCAAAGATATTCTTAAGAAATCATTCATCTTTGCACTACAAAGCCAAAGATATTCCATAATATCATCATTTAAGACCGAGGATGATGAAAATATTTTTTTTTTAAAGAAACGAATCCAAAGGAAACAAAATGACAAGGATTAAGGATTAAGGATTTCAGACTTGGTTTTATCCACGCCCAAAAATACCTCAAAATAATCATAGTGGTGTAAAATTCAAGAATGATCAAAACACGGATACAATCAAAGCTAGTATCCGTAATAGATATTTTGGACAAAAAGAAGAAATTTTATTTTTTTGAATCGTGAATAAGGTCAGATACGTGAATAAAGGCCAGATACGTGAATAGAAACTCGACACCAAAAGATAGAAATTCCACAAAAACATCTTCACGCTTCAGCTTAATAAGACTCGTGAATAAGAATCGTGAATAAGAATCGCTTAATAAGAACTCGTGAATAAGAACTCATGAATAAGAACTCCATGAATAGTAAACCCGACATGAAAAAGTTCCAAATTTGATAAAACTTTCGATCAATATTTCAAAGATAATGATATCAAGAAATAATATCATCATTAGAAAAAATAATATCCCTTACCTCGAAAGATCAAGATTTTAAATAGAATAACCTGATATAGGTCAACTTGACTTGCAATCAGATAGCAATACTCAAAGTATACTCAAAATACTCACAAGAATACGCCGATAATATAGAGAGAGAAAACTTCAGCTTCGTGTGATTTTCAATTCTAACCCAAGACCCTATTTATAGAAATCGCTAGAACACCAAAGCGTAAAATTTAATATAATAATATATATATATTTTCCAAATTTTCTACTACCTTAGAACCATCTCAATTCATCAACCACACACACATGAGGCCATACCAACAACAAAAAACGTTTTTCATAAAAAAAATATTTTAAAACTTCCAAAATCAATTATTTTGAATTAATCCTAACTTCAATAATTCATAATAAATAGCCCTTTCATCAGAAAATTCGAATCTCGCGAGTTTTTATAGGAAATTCAATTTCTACAACTTTGCAGTAAGAAAGTTTTTCCAAATTCCAAATAGAAATTGACCAAATCCACAAACCAAGCGATTTTATTGTGCTATAATCAAATTTCACCAATAAATGGGGTCCACCGACATGTTTAACATGTTTTAAACATTTATTGCAACAAAAATACTCTTCCTCCTCAGATACTCATATATCCCACATTCGTTGTAAAATATCACCATTATTATATTATTAAAAATAATATATTTAAACGAATTATTTTATCGTAAAAGATAAAATATTAATTTTCAACAATTGTCATTTTAAAATTTTTTCCATCTATATCCACATAAAATCAATATTTTCCTCATCATATAAATCAATAATTAATTATTCACAAATAATATTACGTAATCACAATATCGACAACCGTGCAGCTCCTGTGAAAGAGGGGCTTTCCAATAAGAATTTCTTCTCATCGCCGCAATTAGTGACCAAACCTCTCCCTGATGTAACTTTCTAGACATTGCCAATAATGTTATCTAATAATATTATTCAGATAATATGAATTATCGCTTCGATAATGAAAAAATATCGTAATGACAATTATCAAACAACAAAGAATATAAAATATCAACGCAAAGAATTATTAACTCAATAAAATATCGAAACAAGAATTATCGTAACCATTATCGAAAGTAAAGGCCTTCACGTAAGAATCAATAATTGGTGCAATACCGCGTACATCGCTCAACAACGCCAGACATCGTGTTTTAACCACCCGGTATTCCAACAAAGATTAACTCAGAATAACTACGCCGCTATTTAAAAACAACTTATATTTGTCGCTTTCTTCATCCAATCGCTCGCATGGGCTCCACACACGGTCGCTACTGTCGCATTTAATATTTCCGACAAAGCATTTAATATTCCACCACCAAACTAATATTCCCCGACAATAATGAATATTTTATAACCACTGCTTATTTTCAAATATTCATGATTTAACCCTTAACTATCCACATTAATCAAATCAACCCTTACTATTTCAAAATAATAAATAAAGGAAATTAAATTTTATTAAAAAATTTTTGGGGTCTTACAACCTCCCTCCTTATGAAATTTCGCCCTCTAAATCGACGACGCACTGTGTGTTTCAAAAGGTGAGGATACTCGCTTTCATTTCCGCTTCCAATTCCTGTGTCATTTCCTCTATATAGCATGATTCCTCCACAAAACTTTAACTTGTGGTACGACCTTTTCATACAGGGACATGCTCCTTCCTATCCAAGATCTCGACAGTACCTCCTCATACGCTAAGTCTTCTGGCTATCTCGTCCTGCTTCTAACTCAATAACGTGGTTCGGTCTTTCACATATTTATTTAAGTACGATATGTGAAACACATTATGAACACGTAGACATACTTTGAGGTAACGCAAGTCTATAGCTACATTTCCTACTCTGGCCAAGAATTTGAAATGGACCAATAAATCGTGGATCGAGCTTTCCTCTCTTCCCAAATCTTGTAACTCCTTCCATGGAGCAACTCGCAACAAATACATGATCCCCTACATTAAATTCCACGCCCTTTCATGAAGATCCGCATAACTCTTTTGTCGATCTTGTGCCGCTTTGTATACGCTTGTTAATCATTGGATCTTTTCTAGAGTCATATCGCATTAACTCCTAGTCCCAACAATGTTGCTTCACCCACCTCATCCCAACATATCGAGAATCCACATTTTCGCCCATATAATGCTTCAAATGGAGCCACACCTATACTTGCTCGATAATCGCTGTCAGTAGGAGAATTCCACCAATGGTAAATACTTATCCCAACTACCCTTGAAGTCTAGGACACGTAGTCTTAATAGATCTTCAAGAGTTTGAATAGTCCTCTCGATCGTGTTCGTCTGCTTGGGGATGGTATGTCAACTAAATCGCAAACTGCGCTCCATAGCTTTTTGCAAGCTAACCCAAAATCTTGAAGTGAATCTTGGGTCACGATCCCAAACTATGGATACAGTGCATGCCATGCAACCTCACAATCTCATTCACGCATATACTAGCAAGACGCTCAAGGAATAAGTCTCCAGACGGCAAGAAATGAGCAGATTTGGTTAATCTATCAACAATAACCCAAATAAGATTGATGCTCGAGAAACCGTAGAAGACCCAGAACTAAATCCATAGTAATGTGTTCCCACTTCCATTCGGAATCTCAAGTGGTTGCAACGGACCTTAGGTACAAGATGTCCGCCTTTACACGCTGGCAAGTTAAACACATCGAGATAAACTTTGCAATCTCTCTCTTCATATTGTTCCACCAAAATGTATGTCAAGATCACGATACATTTTAGTACTTCCGTGATGGATCGCAAAAATGGGCGATTGTGGTGCCTCCATCATAATCTTCAGACTTCAAATCGAGTCGTTAGAACACAAAGTTCAGAGTGGACTCAAGTATTCCTTCTTCATCAATTCTCGCCCTAATAGCTCCTTCTTGTACTTTCTTCTTCATACGATCGCCTCCGGCCTGCGGGCTCGAGCAACCTTAACTTTTTCTATTAAAGTCGGGTTTCTACGCAGATACTTGACATCATCGCACTGCTCCTCGTGATACGATCTTCTACTCAACGCGCCACCTACCACGCTCGCTTTTACTGTGATGGTATCAATAGTGTGGTCGTAGTCTTCAATAGCTCGAGCCAACGCCGCCGCCGCCGCATGTCGAAGTTCTTTTTTGAGTGAAGAAATATTTAAGGCTTTTTACGGTCCTAATATATCTCCACTTTCTCCCCATATAGATAATAAGGCTCCATATTTTTAACAATAAAACGATCGGGCCGCTAACTCTAGATCATGAGTAGGATAATTCCTCTCATACTTTTTGTTGTCGCGAGGCATAAAGCTATGACTTTCCCCACGCTGCATGAGAACACATCCTAACCCTTTCGCTCAAGTATCATCAGAGATAACAAATCCATCCAACCAGATGGTATTGTTGTAACAAAATAAATAAGTCTCCTCTAAGCTCTTGGAAACTTTTCTCGCATTCTTCGCTTCCAAACTAATTTTGTATCCTTCCGAAAGTTAGCCGAAGTTAATGGAGTAGCGATTCGAGAAAACCTTCCACTAATCTCCGATAATAACCAAATTTAAGCCCAAAAGCTACGATTTCACCACCGATTTTATTGTTCCCTAACTTCAGATTGCTTCAATCTTCACGGATCAACAGATACTCCATGTTTCGACACCACGCGCCCAAGGAATGCTACTTCTCAAGCCGTAACTCGCATTTCTTCAATTTGGCATATAGTTGGTTTTCACGAAGCCTTCGAGTACCAAATTTTCAAATGGTGCTCATGATCTTCACTACTTTTTGAATATACGAGGATGTCATCAATAAAGACAACAACGAATCGATCCAAATATTCCTGAATACTTGGCTCATCATATCCATGAAAGTCATAGGAGCATTAGTTAGTCCAAAGACACGACTAAGAATTCATAATGCCCATACCGAAGTTCAAGGCGCGCTTTTGAATATCCTCGTTCTAATCTTCACCGATGATATCCGTAATCTAAGATCGATTTTTGAAAAGAATTGTGCCCCTCAGAATCGGGTCAAACAAGTCATCAATACGAGGTAGAGGATACCTATTCTCGATGGTGACATGGTTCAATTCCCGATAGTCAATACAAAGTCGATACTCCCGCCTTTTCTTCTTTACAAATAAAACAGAGCACCCCAAGGAGATGTACTAGATTTAATGAAACCGATGTCCAACAATTCCTCGTAGTTGGACCTTTAACTCCTCAAGTTCAATAGAGCCATTCGATATGGGGTTTTAGAAATGGGCTTTGTACTGTGTTCAAGATCAATAAAGAATTCAACTTCACGCTCGGGGTAGATCGGAAGTTCTTCTGAAATACGCCAGAAAGTCAATAACAATGTGAATATTATTCAAATTTGACGTGTCTTTATTCAAATCCATAACATGGGCTAAGAAAGCTCGACATCCGCTTTTTAATAAACTAATAATTTTTATGATTAGATATGACAGTTGATCGATTTTAATGGTTTAGTTGCTTGAATTGCATAAAACAGTCAAGTTAGAATATGAAAACTAACAACCTTATTTAAAACAATCAATTTTGGTATGATGAGTAGTTAACCAATCAATCCCTAAAATCACATCAAAAGCAAGTATCTTTAAAGAGATAAGGTCAATGTGTAAGGTAATGGTGCCAACTTGAATCAAACAAGATTTATAAAAATGGATGTGATGAAAGTTTCTCCTAACTGAGTTTCCACAGACAGTCAAAGTCTAATTTCTCCTGAGTCAAGTTTAAACGCTGAGCACACGCAGAGAGATAAATGAATGGGTAAGACCCCAGATCAAGTAAGGTATAAACTTCGCAAGAATTTATAAATACTTACCCGTGATCACCTCGCTTGGTTCCTCGATTATGACCAAACCACAACAAACGCCTTCCCTAATCGCTGATTTTGACTTTTTCGGGACAGCCTTTTGAGTCACCGTCCTCACGAACTAGGTTTCGCCATCGCATAATCTCGAGCGATATGTCCTTCCTTTCCACAATTATAGCATACCTGAATCTGCTAGGGCGCTTGACCGATATGTCCTCTTTTCCCAGATTTGTAAAGATACGACCGGTGGTCGTTTCTCCTCCCTTAGAACCAGCTTGTCACGCCAAGACCGTCATCTTCACATGGTCGTTGTTAAATCTCCTCTTTAAAATCTCCTCCCG
The DNA here is from genome assembly GCA_020205615.1 of Panax quinquefolius. Classification (NCBI taxonomy): domain Eukaryota; kingdom Viridiplantae; phylum Streptophyta; class Magnoliopsida; order Apiales; family Araliaceae; genus Panax; species Panax quinquefolius. Next base: position 11,073 of record JAINUW010000140.1, read on the forward strand.
ACTCGCTTTTCTATTTTCACACGGCTATGATTACCACCAGAGTGGTTACCATTTTGTCCTTCTTTTCTCCGCAGTTATCATTATTATTCGCTGATCGCTATCTCTCGGCACGATCCTCGTCAGGGTCCTCAACGACTGCATTTCGTATCTCGCCTAATAATCGAGCCCTGCTTACAACATCTCAATAAAGAGAAAATTTACGAGAAATGAGATATCGACGACGCCGGTTTCAAACCTCTAAGAAACATCCGCGCCATAACGCTCCTCATTCTCCACCAAATGAGGTGCAAAACTCGATAACTCGCAAACTTTGCCTCGCATCGAGACACCGCCATGTTGTTTTGTTCCAAATCTAATGAACTCCACTTCCTTCATACGATTTAACACTTTCGTGAAAGTATTTGTCATTAAATAGTTTTCAAACGCCTCCCAAGACACGCCGAAAAGTACCGGATGGGTACGCTTCACGCATTCCACCAAGAAGTCCGCTTCGCCATTTTAACATAAAGGTGGCGAATGGAACCTTCGTTCTCCTCGCGCATCCCAAGACATCGAATATCTTCGTAATTTGTTTGACCCATGTTTCCGCCATGATCGGATCCGCTTTCCTTAAATTCGTGGTCCCAACTTCGAATCGTGGGTCGTGACAACCCGTGAATTGCTATCATTTCTCCTCAGATTTTGAACACGAAGTCTCCTCGTCTCGATTTTGTATGAATCGCAAAAACTTCTAAACATCCCCTCGCTCATCATCTCGCTTCAATGGTGTTGTTCATGTGGAGGAACATTGCCACTGCTGCACGCTCTCCTCGCTGGTGAGTACAGCATCTCCACTGGCCTCATTTCCATCATAATATTCTCAACGACATTCTCAAACACCGCCATAAAACAAGGGTTAATTAAGGAAATCAATATATCACATAATATCCCTATATATCGACCAACTAACAAATAAGCTTAGTAGACACACTAAGCAAGGATTTACTCGCCTCCCTCCTAGTTCTATTCCCCGATCTCCGCCAGAGATCATATCCCTAAGCTCGATACTAACCGCGACGCCCCAAAATAGTATACATCACCTATTTCGAAGTTGTCAATACATGGTACGTAAACAACTACAACTTTATTATTACAACAAGAAACTGTGAGTTTGAATACAAATATTATCTTCTGCATAATATCTATACTCAAATAAATCCTCATCACATTTATCGATACATTATTTTACAAAATGGTGAGGACTACTAAACAATCCTTTTCTAAAACCTTCATTCCATACCCCGACTGCATCGCTTATATTCTCGCCTCCCGAGAAAAATGGAACAAAAGGAAAAGGGTGAGCTCAACTAGCTCAAGAAGAATATTACGACTAAGATAATATACAACAAATTATCGTTAGTCTTCAACAGGAAAAATCTAATGTAATACAATAGACAACAAATTTTAAATCAATATTCGCAATGAAATAATAATTCATTAGAAGAGTTAAGTAGAGAATGCAAACTACTATCTTCTATGTATGAATTTAAAAGTTCATCGCTCATCTTTTATCCCTCAGAACATCAATCAATATACATCCGAATCAAATATTCATCATTTGCACTACAAAGCCAAAGATATTCATCACCGGGTCATGTTCATTTAAACACTGCTCATCTGCACTACTACGCCAAAGATATTCTTCAGAAATCATTCATCTTTGCACCACAGCCAAAGATATTCTTAAGAAATCATTCATCTTTGCACTAAAGCCAAAGATATTCCATAATATCATCATTTAAGACCGAGGATGATGAAAAAATATTTTTTTTTTAAAGAAACGAATCCAAAGGAAACAAAATGACAAGGATTAAGGATTAAGGATTCAGACTTTGGTTTTATCCACGCCCAAAAATACCTCAAAAATAATCATAGTGGTGTAAAATTCAAGAATGATCAAAACATGGATACAATCAAAGTTAAGATCCGCATAGATATTTTGGACAAAAAGAAGAAATTTTATTTTTCTATGAATAGTATCAGATACGTGAATAAAGGTCAGATACGTGAATAAAGGTCGATACACGTGAATAAGAATCTGACACCAAAAGATAGAAATTCCACAAAAACATCTTCACGCTTTCACTTAATAAGACTCGTGAATAAGAATCGTGAATAAGAATCTCTTAATAAGAATCGTGAATAAGAACTCATGAATAAGAACTCATGAATAGTAACCCCGATATGAAAAAGTTCCAAATTTGATAAAACTTCAGATCAATATTTCAAAGATAATGATATCAAGAAATAATATCATTCGAGAAAAAAATAACATCCCTTACCTCGAAAAGATCAAGATTTCTAAATTAAAAACACCTGATATAAAGTCATGATTGACTTGCAACCGATAGCAATACTCAAAGTATACTCAAAATACTCACAAGAATACGCCGATAATATAGAGAGAGAAAACTTCAGCTTTCGTGTGATTTTCAATTCTAACCCAAGACCCTATTTATAGAAATCGCTAACACCAAAGCAGTAAAATTTAATATATTAATATATATATATTTTCCACATCTTCAAGCACACCTTAGACACCATCTGAAATCAGCACCACTAACACATGTCCCATAAGTGACAAAAACGTTTTTTTCATGCAAAAATAATTTAAACTTCCAAAATCAATTATTTCAATTAATCCTAACTTCAATAATTCATAATAAATAGCCCTTTCATCAAAAAATTGAATCTCGCGAGTTTTTATAGGAATTTCAATTTCTACAACTTTGCAGTAAGAAAGTTTTTCCAAATTCCAAATAGAAATTGACCAAATCCACAAACAAGCGATTTTATTGTGCTATAATCAAATTTCACCAATAAATGGGGTCCACCGACATGTTTAACATGTTTTAAACATTTATTGCAACAAAATAGTATCAAATCTGTAGTTATACATGCCTTTATCATGTGAGTTATAATATTTAATCCAACCGCTTGATCGTTGTAATTTTTGGATATGTTATACATATATAAGTTGAGTATATGTCCACAAATTTTGAACCGTTAAAGATGAGCGATAATTTATTATGAATTTTAAGAGGTGATCGATTCGTAAATTAAAGTTATAAATAATTTTGGTGGAAAATTTAGAATTGGTGGGCCCCACTTGTGGTTGGTGAAAAATGTGCTGAATTTTATTTCAAATGGGCAAAAGTGTAAAGCCATAAAGTCAATCAGTAACACTTTTCCTATAAAGTCAAGTAAAATTGAAAATCACACCGGGTTTCTCATTTTCCTATAAATAGGGTTGTTAGTAATTAGAAAATCACACCGACAAGAAAAACAAGTTTTCTCTTCTCTCTCTATATTATTCAAGGTAGTGGATATTTTTGTGAGTGATATTTTTCTTAATTCATTATTCGCAAATGTCGATCCTCAAGTTTTTATCACAATTTTTCATTCAAGATCGCTTCCGATCTTTTCCTTCCTCAGTTATTATTCGCATTTAATATTCGATTCTTCATTTCATAATTTCCAATGATTTCATTTTTTCAATATCTGAGTTTTATTAATGAATATTGATATCACGATAATGCATTTATCAAAAAATAAAATTTCTTATTTATTCCCAAATATCTATCCACATCAGATCCATTATTATTCTCGAATTTTACACACTATAATTATTTTTCGAGGTATTATTCAAATGGATAAAATAAAAAAATCCTTAATCCTTTAATCTTTCATTTTGTTTCATCGATCTCGTTTTTTAAAATATTTTCATCATCCCTACCTTAAATGATGATATTATTGAATATCTTCACCGTAGCAAAGATGAATGATTTCAAGAATATCTTGGCCCGTAGCAAAGATTAATGTGTGTTTAAATGAATATTTATCGATCGACGAATATCTGTTTTATTTAAAGATGAATTGTTGAGATTTATTTATCGATGATTTTTCTTCAGAAACGCACGAATAATATTTGATTCGAGAAGAATATCGATTGATGCTCAGGGATAAAATATGACGACGGATCGTCAATTAAGATTATAGAGATTTCATTCTTCACGTATTTTCATGAATTATGGTGATAATATTGATTCAAACTTTTTCATTCTCATCGCATTTTTTATTTAAGTACTAATATTTCCATTCAGCCTCAGCTTTCGTTGTTCCATTTTTCATTCACATTTTCATGAATGATATAAGTAAAGTCAAGATATGATTTATTGATATGCCATGAAGACAACATTATATTTAAACTCACAAGATATCGGGTGATTTCACACCCACATTTCAGATATTGACAGAGTCGTAGTTTTCTTTTTTTTGTATCACGATTGGCGACTCGAATCGGTAATACAGTATACCTATTTTGGGGGCGCCACAATCACCGATCTTCGCTGCAGATCATATCCCAAGCTCGATACTAACCGCGACGCCTCAAAATAGTATACATCACCCATTCGAAATGTCACAATACATGGCATGTAAACAACTACAACTTTATTATTACAACCAGAAATCTGTGAGTTTAAATACAAATATTATCTTCTAGATAATATCTATACTCAAATAAATCCTCATCACATTTATCGATACATTATTTTACAAAAATGGTGAGGACTACTAAAAAATCTCTCTCTAGAACTTTCATTCCATACCCCGACTGCACTCGCTATATTCTCGCCTCCCGAGAAAAAATGGAACAAAAAGGAAACGGTGAGCTCAACTAGCTCAAGAAAGAATATTACGACTAAGATAATATACAACAAATTATCGTTAGTCTTCAACAGGAAAAATCTAATGTAATACAATAAACAACAAATTTTAAATCAATATTCGCAATGGAAATAATAATTCATTGTAAGAGTTAAGTAGAGAATGCAAACTACTATCTTCCATGTATGAATTTAAAAGTTCATCGCTCATCTTTTATCCCCGTAACATCATTCAATATATATCCGAATCACATATTCATCTTTGCACTACAGCCAAAGATATTCATCACTTGGTCATGTTCATCTAAACACTGCTCATCTTTGCACTACGTGCCAAAGATATTCTTCAGAATTCATTCATTCGCACTATAAAGCCAAAGATATTCCATAATATCATCATTTAAGATCAAGATGATGAAAATATTTTTAAAGAAACGAATCCAAAGGAAACAAAATGACAAGGATTAAGGATTAAGGATTCAGATTTGTTTTATTTCATCTCCAAAATACCTCATAAATAATCATAGTGGTGTAAAATTCAAGAATGATCAAAAACATGGATACAATCAAAGCTAGATCCGTAATAGATATTTTGGACAAAAAAAGAAATTTTATTTTTGGTGAATAGTGTCAGATACGTGAATAAAGGCCAGATAACGTGAATAAGAATCTCGACACCAAAAGATAGAAATTCCACAAAAAACATCTTCACGCTTCATTTAATAAGATTCGTGAATAAGAATCGTAAATAAGAACTCATGAATAAGAACTCGTGAATAAGAACTCGTGAATAAGAACCCGATATGAAAAAGTTTCAAATTTGATAAAAAGTTTCAACTAATATTTCAACATAATGATATCAAGAAATAATATCATTCGAGAAGAAAATAACATCCCTTACCTCGAAAGATTAAGATTTCTAAATTGAATACCTGGACATAAAGGTCAAGAGAACTCGCACCGCCTAACAATACTCAAAGTATACTCAAAATACTCACAAGAATACGCCGATAATATATAGAGAGAAAACTTCACTTTCTCGTGTGATTTTCAATTCTAACCCAAGACCCTATTTATAGAAAACGCTAGTAACACCAAAGCAGTAAAATTTAATAAAATATTAATATATATTATAAATTTCCTTCACATGCCTAGAATCTGATTTCAGCCATCAAACACATGCCACCTTCTAGAAAAAAGTAAGAAAAAACGTTTTTTAATTTTAAATATTTTAAACTTCCAAAATCAATTATTTTGAGCTTCTAACTTCAATAATTCATAATAAATAGCCCTTTCATCAGAAAATTCAAATCTCATGAGTTTTTATAGGAAATTCAATTTCTACAACTTTGCGTAAGAAAGTTTTTCCAAATTCCAAATAAAAATCGATCAAATCCACAAACCAAGCGATTTTACAAAGCTATAATCAAATTTCAACCAATAAATGGGGTCCAATTACATGTTTAACATGTTTTAAACATTTATTGCAACAAAAATACTCTTCCTCCTCAGATACTCATATATCCCACATTCGTTGTAAAAATATCACAATTAATATATTATTAAAATAATATATTTAAACGAATTATTTTATCGTAAAAGATAAAATATTAATTTTCAACAATTGTCATTTTAAAAATTTTCCATCTATATCCACATAAAATCAATATTTTCTCATCATATAAATCAATAATTAATTATTCAAATAATATTATGTAATCACAATATCGACAACCGTGCAGCTCAGAAAGCAGGGGCTTTCCAATAAGAATTTCTTCATCGCGCCGCAATTAGGTGACCAAACCTCTCCTTGTATGTAACTTTCTAGACATTGCTAATAATGTTATCTAATAATATTATTCAGATAATATGAATTATCGCTTCGATAATGAAAAATACTCGTAATGACAATTATCAAACAACAAAGAATATAAAATATCAACGCAAAGAATTATTAACTCAATAAAATATCGAATAAAGAATTATCGTGAACCATTATCGAAAGTAAAGGCCTTCACGTAAGAATCAATAATAATTGGTGCAATACCGCGTGCTATCGCAAGCAACAACGCCAGACATCGTGTTTTAACCACCCGTATTCCAACAAAGATAATTCAGAATAACCACGCCTGCTATTTAAAAACAACTTATATTTGTCTTTTTCTTCATCCAATCGCTCAAGCATGGGGCTCATACATGGTCGCTACCGCCGCATTTAATATTCCCCGACAAGCATTTAATATTCATTCACCAAACTAATATTCCCACGAATAATGAATATTTTATAACCACTGCTTATTTCAAATATTTCATGTGATTTAACCCTTTAACTATCCACATTAATCAAATCAACCCTTACTATTTCAAAATAATAAATAAAGAAAATTCTTTTATTTAAAAAATTTCGGTCTTACATCATCGCTTATCTCAAAGATTTTCGATGCAATTCTCAAACACCGCCACAAAACAAGTGGTTAATTAACATATCACATATTATCCCTATAATCTGACCGACCAATTAAATACCAAATAAATTTAGTAGTCATACTAAAACAAGGAATTCCCCATCTCTCCCTCCTAGTTCTTATCTTCGATTCAGCTGTGGATCATATCCTAAGCTTTTGATACCAACCGCGACGCCTAAAATTAGGTATACGCCACCCATCTCGGGTCGCCACTTACATTGTATGTAATTTAAATACAACTTACTAACATAACTGCTGCAGTATAATACGACATAAATCGTGAGTTTGAATACAAATATCGCTTACTAGATATTATACAAACTCAAAAGGAGTCCTCATTATAATTATTATCACACTATTTCACGTAATAAATGAGGACTACTAATGCTATCTTCAGACCATCACTGCTTCCGACTCGTCCCCAAATTTATATTCTCATTTTCAAGAGAACAAAGGAAAGAAAGTGGTGAGCTCAACTAGCCTAAGAAGAAATATTATGACTAAGATAATGCGTAATAAATTATCAATAGTCTTCAACAATGTTAAACCGATAAAATACAATGATAACCAGCTTAATCATAAATAAATACGCAATCCATTAAAAGAGTCAAGTAGAAAATAAAGTCTACTATCTTTTAGGTTTTAAAAGGTTTTCATCAATTTTTATCACTAATGTGACGCCTCAAAATTAGGTATACGCCACCCATCTCGGGTCGCCACTTACATGGTACATAAATTCAAATACAACTTACTAACCTAATCGCTGTGGTATAATACGACATAAACTGTGAGTTTGAATACAAATATTGTCTTACTAGATATTATACAAACTCAAAAGGAGTCCTCATTACAACTATTATCACACTATTTCACGTAATAATGGAGGACTACTAATGCTATCCTCCGGACCATTACTGCTCCCCGACTCGTCTCAGCCTATGTTCTCATTTCCTCAAGAGAATAAAGGAGAGAAAAAGGTGAGCTCAACTAGCCCAAAGAAGAAATATTATGACTAAGATAATGCGTAATAAATTATCATTAGCCTTCAACAAATGTTAAACCGATAAAATACAATACAACCAGCTTAATCAGCAATTTAATAAGTAATCCATTAAAAGAGTCAAGAGAGAATAAAGTCTACTATCTTTTAGGTTTTAAAAGGTTTTCATCAATTTTATCACGAGACTCAAATTTTAATAAATAAACCACCAATTATCTAATCATCCCCTGCACTACTGGCCGTGATTTTCATCAAATTATCAATGGTCACGACTATACCGAATCACCCCGGTCATAATCATACAAAAACTATCCATCATCGCATTATGTGCCATCGAGGACTTTTGTCACATCATTTATATCAAGTCACGATTATACCGAATGATCCTCGGTCATAATCATACTAAGTTCATCTACGCACGTAAGCCAAAGATAATATAATATAATACGAGGATGATGACAATGACATAATAATTCAATAAAACAAGTTCAAGAATTATTTAATCCATGAATTATTAACGCCCAAATTGTCAACACGACATCGCTTAGAGTAAAATTCAAGAATGATCAAGAATATTTCCATGAAAAGATATCGATGAAACGCAAATATCAAGGATATTCTACTAATTTCATGGAGTATAAGTCAAAGTTTTAACCAACCGGGTATAATAAAGAATGGAATAACAAAAGAAATCACCACGCACGCGCAGATTGACAGATGTATGTGTTATTCCAATGTAATAATAATAATCTTAATCAAAGTCGTGAAATTCACACCGGCTGTGATGTTCCAAATGTAATAATAAAGATGGAACTGCATCCTGCGGTAAAACACACAGATAGATATTCCAACAGAACGATAAAGACGGAACCAGTCCTGTAAAACACATGCATGTGATGTTCCAATGTAATAATAAAATCTTAACTGTGTCCTGTAAAACACATGCATGTGATGTTCCAATGTAATAATAAGAATGTCACCAAGTATAGGTAAATCACAGACACAAAGTTATTCCAATGTAATAATAAGAATGGAATAACATAAGGATTTCACCAAGTATAGGTATGCCACAGATACAAAGTTATGTTATATAGGTATACCACTTTTACAAAAGTTATTCCAATGTAATAATAATGAATGGAATAATGTGTTCTCTTCAAGAAGAAAGAATAACAACCCTTACAAGAAAAGAAATCAATATGTAAGTAATGAAGTAAAGGTAATACTCTTCTTCTTTCTATAATTTTCTCTATAGCTTCTCTCTATAATTTCTCTCTAGTAGTTTCAATGAATTCGTAAGTAAAAATAATAAAGGAACGAAGCTTCATTTATAGGAAAATAGAATGCATAAGAATTCAATCCATTAACGGCCTAGATTGATTTATTTTAACTGATTTTATCCATATTTAAAGAAAAATCTTTTAAATAAAATATAATATATTCTATTTATATAAAAACATTTTACTACGCAAACACTATGCAATACTACGCAAAACACTACGCAAAAATACTACGCAACACTATGCATAATAAAATATAATATATTCTATTTATGTAATAACTTTAATAAAGTATTCTATTTTATATAAAGATGTTTCGCTTTTATTACGCTAATAATAACGTAATAAAACAAAACGCCATTATCGCTATAATAATTCATATTATTAATCGACAATAATGGAATCAAACCGAGTGACTTCTCACATAAAGATCAATAATCAATACCGCGTTACTATACAACCACACGACATCGCATTTTTACTACCGAAAGTAGTTCAATAAAGAACTACCAGAAAACTTCCGCCGTTATTTCAATAAAATATTTTTGTCGCTTTTTCAATTCGACAATAATTTCGCTAGGGGTCCACCAATGATTGAGTCATTGCATTTAATATTCCCCGCTAAACCTAATATTCCCCACCAATCGAATATAATATAACCACTGGTAGATACTTTTGCAAAATTTATAAATACTACCCAATAAACTATAATATTATCTTAAATTCACACCATAATATTAAAAAATTATTTCAACAAAATTTAAATCTTTATCGATAAAATCCTGGGGTCTCACAACTAAGACTCGCTTTTAATGAATAAACCACAATATCTAATCATCCCCGCACTACTGGCCAAGGATTTTCATCAAATTATCAATGGTCACGATTATACCGAATCACCCCTCGGTCATAATCATATCAAAACTATCCATCATCGCATTACGTGCCAATCGAGGACTTTTTGTCACATCATTTATATCAAGCCATGATTATACCGAATGAGCCCTCGGTCATAATCATACTAAGTTCATCTACGCACGTAAGCCAAAGATAACTTTCAACATAATATAAATATGAGGATGATGACAATGATATAAGAATTCAATAAAACAAGTTCAAGAATTAATTTATCTAGGAATTATTAACGCCCAAATTGTCAACAAGATACTATTTCAGAGAGTAAAATTCAAGAATGATCGTAAGAATATTTCCATGAAAAGATATCGGATGAAACGCAAAATATCAAGAATATTCTACTAATTTCATGGAGATAAGTCAAAGTTTTAACCAACTCGGGTATAATAAAGAATGGAATAACAAAGGAAATCACCACGCACGCAGATTTGAGAGTATGTGTTATTCCAATGTAATAATAATAATCTAACCTGTGTCGTGAAATTCACATAATCACGGATGTTCCAATGTAATAATAAAGATGGAACTGCATCCCCAGTAAAACACATGTGACAGATATTCCAATGTAACGATAAAGACGAACCAGTCCGTGTAAAACACATGCATGTGATGTTCCAACAGTAATAATAATAAAGACGGAACTGTGTCCCGTAAAACACATGCATGTGATGTTCCAAATGTAATAATAAGAATGTCACCAAGTATAGGTAAACCACGACACGCATTATGTATAGGTATGTCACAGATACAAAAGTTATTCCAATGTAATAATAAAGAATGGAATAATGAGGATTTCACCAAGTATAGGTATGCCACAGATACAAAGTTATTCCAATGTAATAATAAAGAATGGAATAATGTAAGTTCTCTTCATGAATAAAAAGAATAACACCCTTTACGGCACAACAAATAATATCCTTACCGTGAAAAGAATACCGGATATCAAAGTAGTGAAGTACCAAAATACTCTTCTTCTTTCTATCTATAGATTTTCTCTATAGCTTCTCTCTATAATTCTCTTGTAGTTTCAAAGAATTCGTAAAGAAAATAACGAAGGAACGAGCTTCTATTTATAGAAAAAGAATGCATAAGAATTAATCCACGAACTATCTGCATCGATTTATTTTAATCTGACTATCCATATTTAAAGCAAAATCTTTTAAATAAAATATCATATATTCTATTTATATAAAACATTTTACTACGCAAACACTACGCTATTAACATTACGCAAAATACTATGCAACACTACGCATAATAAAATATAATATATTCTATTTATGTAATAACTTTAATAAAGATTCTATTTTATATAAAAAAGATGTTTCGCTTTTATTACGCTAATAATACTTAATAAAACAAAACGCCATTATCGCTTATATAATAATTCATATTATTAATCGACAACAATTAATCAAACCGTTGACTTCTCACATAAAGATCAATAATCAATACCGCATGCTACTACGCAACCACACGACATCGCATTTTTTTACTAATGAAAGTAGCTTCAACAAGATCAACCAGAAAACTTCCCAAGTATTTCAATAAAATATTTTTGTCGCTTTCTCAATCCACAATAATTTCGCTTGTGGGTCCACTCAATGATTGAGCGTTACAATTAATATTCCCCCGCTAAACCAATATTCCCTCACTAATCTAATATAATATAACCATGCATACTTTGCAAAAATTTATAAATACTACCCACAACTATAATATTATCTCAAATTCACACCATAATATTAAAAATTATTTCGGACAAAATTTAAATTTTAAATCTTTATCGATAAAACTGGGTCTCACAATCTCCTCCTTACGGAATTTCATATAATTGGGGTACGACTGGGTATGATAAAGAGGTGAGGATATTTGAATAATTTTATCGTTGAAAACATTAAATTCATCTGCAATCCTATTCAAAGATATTCATCTTCGCACTACAAAGCCAAAGATATTATCAAAAAAACCAATAACGCATAGACGCAATTTTAATAGTACAAAAATTAATTATCCATGCACTCCGCCAAGGATATTCGTGATTTTCAATTACTACCATAATTATACAATAATAACTTCGTCATAATCATACCAAGTCTATCAATGCACTACGCACTAAAGATTTACTTTTATCACATCCATGATTTAATATTTCATCACGAGACTCCTACCAATAATTAATCCATATCATCAAATCATCCCTAATATAAAGCCAAGGATATTCATTAAGATCACGTAATTAACCTAACCATCCACGCACTACGTTAATATCCCCCAAAATAGGTATACACAACACCCACACCCATTCTCGAAGTCGCCAAATACATGGTACAAAAAGCAAACTACAACTTCAATAATACAAATGTCGGTGAAATACAACAATATATAATGTGAGTTTAAATATAATATTGTCTTCTAGACAATATCCACACGCAAATAAATCCTCATCATAATTATTGATTCATTATTTTACAAAATGGTGAGGACTACTAAACAACTCTCTGTAACCTTCATTCCATACCCCGACTAAGACTCGCTACATTCTCGCCTCCCGAGAAGAAAAAATGGAACAACAAGGAAAAGGGTGAGCTCAACTAGCCCAAAGAAGAATATTACGACTAAGATAATATACAACAAATTATCGTTAGTCTTCAACAGGAAAAACTGATAGTAATACAATAGACAACAAGTTTTAGATCAATATTCGCAATGAAATAATAATTCATGTAAGAGTTACGTAGAGAATGAAATCTACTATAATCTATGAATTTAAAAACCCATCATCAATATTTTATCCCTCAGAACATCAATCAATATACATCCGAATCAAATATTCATCTGCACTACTATGTGCCAAAGATATTCATCACTGGGTCATGTTCATTTAAACACTGCTCATCTTTTGCACTATGTGCCAAAGATATTAATCAATTCCTGGCCATGTTCATCTCAACACTGCTCATCTTGCACTACGTGCCAAAGATATTCTTCAGAAATCATTCATCTTTGCACTATGTGCCAAAGATATTCAATAATATCATCATTTAAGATCGAGGATGATGAAAAATATTTTTTAAAGAAACGAATCCAAAGGAAACAAAATGACAAGGATTAAGGATTAAGGATTCAGATTTGGTTTTATCCACGCCCAAAAATACCTCAAAAATAATCATAGTGGTGTAAAATTCAAGAATGATCAAAACACGGATACAATCAAAGTTAGATCCGTAATAGATATTTTGGACAAAAAGAAGAAATTTTATTTTTCTATGAATAAGACCAGATACGTGAATAGTGTCAGATACGTGAATAAAGGCCGATACGTGAATAGAATCCCTACACCAAAAGATAGAAATTCCACAAAACATCTTCACGCTTCACTTAATAAGACTCGTGAATAAGAATCGTGAATAAGAATCGCTTAATAAGAATCGTGAATAAGAACTCATGAATAAGAACTCCATGAATAGTAACCCTATATGAAAAAGTTCCAAATTTGATAAAACTTCAGATCAATATTTCAAAGATAATGATATCAAGAAATAATATCATTATTAAAAAAAAATAATATCCCTTACCTCGAAAAGATCAAGATTTTAAATTAAACACCTGACATAAAGCATGACTTGACTTGCACCGATAGCAATACTCAAAGTATACTCAAAATACTCACAAGAATACGCCGATAATATATAGAGAGAAAACTTCAGCTTCGTGTGATTTTCAATTCTAACCCAAGACCCTATTTATAGAAATCGCTAGAACACCAAAAAGTAAAATTTAATAAATTAATAATATAATTATATTATTTTCACACATGTCTAGAATCTGATTTCAGCCATCAAACACATGCCACCTTCTAAAAAAAAAATAAGAAAAACGTTTTTCTAATTTTAAATATTTTAAACTTCCAAAATCAATTATTTTGAGCTTCTAACTTCAATAATTCATAATAAATAGCCCTTTCATCAGAAAATTGAATCTCAATGAGTTTTTATAGGAAATTCAATTTTCTACAACTTGCGTAAGAAAGTTTTTCCAAATTCCAAATCAGAAATTGACCAAATCCACAAACTAGCAATTTTATAAAAGCTATAATCAAATTTTGGCCAATAAATGGGGTCCACCGACATGTTTAACATGTTTTAAACATTTATTGCAACAAAAATACTCTTCCTCCTCAGATACTCATATATCCCACATTCATTGTAAAATATCACCGCTAATATATTATTAAATAATAATATATTTAAACGAATTATTTTATCGTAAAAAGATAAAATATTAATTTTCAACAATTGTCATTTTAAAAATTTTTCCATCTATATCCACATAAAATCAATATTTTCCTCATCATATAAATCAATAATTAATTATTCACAAATAATATTACGTAATCACAATATCGACAACCGTGCAGCCCCTGAAAGAGGGGCTTTCCAATAAGAATTTCTTCATCAAGCGCCAATAAATTAGTGACCAAACCTCTCCTTAGATGTAACTTTCTAGACATTGCCAATAATGTTATCTAATAATATTATTCAGATAATATGAATTATTGCTTCGATAATGAAAGATACCGTAATGACAATTATCAAACAACAAGAATATAAAATATCAACGCAAAGAATTATTAACTCAATAAAATATCAAATAAGAATTATCAGAACCATTATCGAGTAAAGGCCTTCACGTAAGAATCAATAATTGGTGCAATACCGCAGTGCTATCGCTCAACAACGCAGATAAGGTGTGTTTTAACCACCGGTATTCCAACAAAGATTATCTCAGAATAACTACGCTGCTATTTAAAAACAACTTATATTTGCGCTTTCTTCATCCAATCGCTCACATGGGCCCACACATGGTCGCTACCGTCCGCATTTAATATTCCCCGATCGCATTTAATATTCCATGCACCAAACTAATATTCCCCGACAACAATGAATATTTTATAACCACTTGCTTATTTTGAAATATTTGCATATTTAACCCTTAACTATCCACATTAATCAAATCAACCCTTACTATTTCAAAATAATAAATAAAGGAAATTCCTTTTATTAAAAAATTTTGGGGTCTTACAACCTCCCTCCTTATGAAATTTCGCCTCTAAATCGACGACGCATTCGTGTGTTTCAAAAGGTGAGGATACTCGCTTTCATTTCCGCTTCCAATTCCTGTGTCATTTCCTCTATAAGCATGATTCCTCCACAAAACTTTAACTTCTTGTGGTATAACCTTCATACAGTAGGACATGCTCCTTCCTATCCAAAATCTTCGACAGTACCTCCTCACACGCTAAGTCTTCTCGCTATCTCGTCCTGCTCTAACTCAATAACGTGGTTCGGGTCTTTCACATATTTACTTAAGTACGAGATATGTGAAACACATTATGAACACGTAGACATACTTTGAGGTAACGCAAGTCTATAGCTACATTTCCTACTCTGGCCAAGAATTTGAAATGGACCAATAAATCGTGGATCGAGCTTTCTCTCTTCCCAAATCTTCAGAACTCCCTTCCACGGAGCAACTCGCAACAATACATGATCCCCTCACATTAAATTCCACGCCCTTTCGATGAAGATCCGCGATAACTCTTTTTGTCGATCTTGTGCCGCTTCAGATACGCTTGTTCAATCATTCGATCTTTTCAGATATACGCATTTAACTCTGGGTCCCAACAATGTTGCTTCACCCACCTCATCCCAACATATCGAGAACCACATTTTCGGCCCATATAATGCTTTCAATGGAACCCATGCCTATATTTGTTTAATAACTATCATTCAGATGAGAATTCCACCAATGGCAAGTACTTATCCCAACTTCCTTTGAAATCTAGGACACAGTAGTTTTAATATATCTTCAAGAGTTTGAGTAGTCCTTTTCGATTGCCCATCCGCTTGAGGATGGTATGCCAAATCGAATCAGAATTGCGCCCATAGCTTTTTTGCAAGCTAACCCAAAATCATGAAGTGAATCTTGGGTCACGATCTAAAACTATGGATACAGCATGCCATGCAATCTCACAATCTCATTCACATACATACGAGAAAGACGCTCAAGGAATAAGTCTCTCAGACGGCAAGAAATGAGCAGATTTGGTTAATCTATCAACAATAACCCAAATAAGATTGATGCTCGAGAAACCGTAGGAAGACCCAGAACTAAATCCATAGTAATGTGTTCCCACTTCCATTCCTAATCTCAAGTGGTTGCAACGGACCCTTAGGTACAAGATGCTCCGCCTTTACACGCCGGGCAAGTTAAACACATCGAGATAAACTTTGCAATCTCTCTCTTCATATTGTTCCACCAAAATGTATGTCAAGATCACGATACATTTTAGTACTTCCGTGATGGATGCAAATGGCGATCAGGTGCCTCCATCATAATCTTGTACTTCAAATCGAGTCGTTAGAACACAAAGTCTCAGAGTGGACTCAAGTATTCCTTCTTCATCAATTCTCGCCCTAATAGCTCCTTCAGATTTTTCTTCTTCATACGATCACTCGAAGCCTGCGGGCTCGAGCAACCTTAACTTTTTCTATTAAAGTTGGCTCTACGCGAGATACTTGACATCATCGCACTCGCTCCTCAAGATATGATCTTCTACTCACGCGCCGCCTACCACGCTCGCTCTTTTCCAAGATGGTACGATCGTAATACGTGTTTAAATGAGTCTCCTCTCGAGTTCTGGAAAATCTTCCCACATTCCTCGCTTCCATTCTAATTTTGTATCTTTTCGAGTCACCATTAGTTAATGGAATAGCGATTCGAGAATATCCTTCAACTAATCTCCGATAATAACCAACTAAGCTTCTGTAAAGCTACGATTTCGACATCGATTTAGGTTGTTTCTCAATCGCGACTCTATATCCCAATCTTCGATAAGACGTCACAATGACACCTATCGCTTTATTATCGCATCTAATACGACGCCCCTACAGAGAGTCTCGCTTAGTGAATTCCACAAAGGAAGTCACAAGATAAAGGCTCGTGTACCAAATTTATAGTTGAATTTTTAACTCTCAAGTTCAATAGAGCCATTCGACATGAGATTTTAGAAATGAGTTTTGTACCGGTTCAAAGTCGATATACAAAATTTAATATCGCTTTGGGAGTAAGCCAAGAAATTCTTCAGAAATACGCCAGAAAAATCAATAACAACAAGAATATTATTCAAATCGACGTGTCTTTATTCAAATCCATAATACGGACTAAGAAAACTCGACATCCGTAATAAACGAAACGACTTCATGGCTTGATATGAAAATGTTTGACTACAATGGTTTGATTCTTGAATTCAATAACAAAGTTGCTTAGAATATGAAAACTAACAACCTTACAAAAAGTAATCAATTTGGCATGATGAGTAGTTAACCTTAAAATCACATCAAAAGCAAATATCTCTATAGAAATAAGGTTAATGTGTAATGTGATAGTGCCAACTTGAATCAAGCAAGATTTTTAAACAACTGGATGTAATGAAAGTTTCTCCTAATGGAGTCTCCACAGATACAGTCAAAGTTTAATTTCTCCGTAGAGTCAAGTTCAAACGCTGAGCGCAAAGCAAGAGAGATAAAAGAACGGGTAGAACCAATATTCAGTAAGGTATATACTTCGCAAGAATTTATAATTAACTAACCCGTGCTAACTTCGTCGTTCTCTCGTGATTTTGACCGGCCACGACAAACGCTTCTTCCAAGAACCGCTGACTTTGACTTTTCGGGACATCTTTTCGAGTCACCATTCCTCACCGGATCTGGTTTCGATATCGCATAATCTCGAGCGATATGTCCTTCTTTTTTCCACAATTATAGATACCTTAAAACTGCTAGGGCGCTTTGACCGATATGTCCCTCTTTCCCGTGATTTTAAATATACGACCGGTGGTCGCTTCTCCTCCCTTAAAACTAGTTGTTATCAAGACCGACGCCTTCACACGGTCGTTCATGAATCTCTCTCTTTAAAATCTCCTCCCGACTCGCTTCTTCTATTTTCACGGCCACGATTACCACCCGAGTGGTTACCGCTTTGTTCAGATTCTTCTTTCTCCGCCGGGTTATCATTATTCGATGATCGCTATCTTCTCAGATGATCCTCGTTATGGTCCCTCAATGAACGTATCGTTATCTCGCCTAACAATCGAGCCTCGCTGACAACATCCGAATAGAGAGAAAATTTATGAGAAATGAGATATCGACGTATGCCGTGTTTCAAACCTCTCGTAAACATCCCGCCATAATGCCTCATTCTCCACCAAATGAGGTGCAAACTCGATAACTCCGCTAACTTCGCCAGATCGGGACACCGCCATGTTATTTCGCTTCTAGTCTAATAAACTCCACTTCCTTCATACGATTTAATACTTTCGTGGAAGTATTTGTCATTGAACTGCTTTCAAACGCTCCCACGACACGCCGAAAAGTAATGGATGGGTACGCTCATGCGATTCCCACCAAAGAATCGCTTCGCCACTTTAACATAAAGGTGGCGAATGGAACTTTTCGCTTCTCCGCATCCCAAGACATCGAATATCTTGTAATTTGTTTGACCCACGCTCCGCCTTTAATCGGATCCGCTTCCTGCACTCGTGGTCCCAACTTCTTTGAATCGCCTTCACGTGACCACCCGTGAATTGCTATCATTTCTCCTCAGATTTTGAACACGAAGTCTCCTCGTCTCGATTTTGCATGAATCGCAAAAAGCTTCTAAACATCCCCTCGCTCATCATCTCGCTTCAAAGGGTGTTTCACAGGAGGAACATTACCACTGTCAGACGTTCTCTCCTCGTGCAGTGAGTACAGCATCTCCACTGGCCTCATTTACTCCATCGTTAATATTCTCAACGACATTCTCAAACATCGCCATAAAATAAGGGTTAATTAAGGAAATCAATATATCACATAATATCCCTATATATATCAACTCAACTAACAAATAAGCTTAGTAGACACACTAACAAGGATTTACTCGCCTCCCTCCTAGTTTTATTCCCCGATCTCCGCCAGAGATCATATCCCTAAGCTCGATATTAACCGTGACGCCCCCAAAATAGGTATACACAACACCCATTCTCGAAAGTCGCCAAATACATGGTACAAAAGCAAACTACAACTTCAATAATACAAATGTCGTGGTGAAATACTTACAATATATATCGTGAGTTTAAATATAATATTGTCTTCTAGACAATATCCACACGCAAATAAATCCTCATCATAATTATCGATTCATTATTTTACAAAATGGTGAGGACTACTAAACAACTCTCTGTAACCTTCATTCCATACCCCGACTAAGACTCGCTACATTCTCGCCTCCCGAGAAGAAAAATGGAACAACAAGGAAAAGGGTGAGCTCAACTAGCCCAAAGAAGAATATTACGACTAAGATAATATACAACAAATTATCGTTAGTCTTCAACAGGGAAAAACTGATGTAATACAATAGACAACAAGTTTTAGATCAATATTCGCAATGAAATAATAATTCATGTAAGAGTTACGTAGAGAATGAAATCTACTATAATCTATGAATTTAAAAACCCATCATCAATATTTTATCCCCGTAACATCAATCAATATACATCCGAATCAAATATTCATCTTTGCACTATGTGCCAAAGATATTCATCACTGGTCATGTTCATTTAAACACTGCTCATCTTTGCACTATGTGCCAAAGATATTAATCAATCTGGCCATGTTCATCTCAACACTGCTCATCTTTGCACTACAAAGCCAAAGATATTCTTCAGAAATCATTCATCTTGCACTATACAAAGCCAAAGATATTCAATAATATCATCATTTAAGACCGAGGATGATGAAAATATTTTTAAAGAAACGAATCCAAAGGAAACAAAATGACAAGGATTAAGGATTAAGGATTCAGATTTGGTTTTATCCACGCCCAAAAATACCTCAAAAATAATCATAGTGGTGTAAAATTCAAGAATGATCAAAACATGGATACAATCGTAGTTAGTATCCGTAATAGATATTTTGACAAAAGAAGAAATTTTATTTTTCTATGAATAAGATCAGACACGTGAATAAGGTCAGATACGTGAATAAAGGCCAGATACGTGAATAAGAATCCGACACCAAAAGATAGAAATTCCACAAAAACATCTTCACGCTTTCATTTAATAGTACTCGTGAATAAGAATCGTGAATAAGAACTCGCTTAATAAGAACTCGTGAATAAGAACTCATGAATAAGAACCCATGAATAGTAACCCGACATGAAAAAGTTCCAAATTTGATAAAACTTCAGATCAATATTTCAAAGATAATGATATCAAGAAATAATATCATTATTAAAAAAATAATATCCCTTACCTCGAAAAGATCAAGATTTCTAAATTTAAACACCCTGACATAAAGCTATGACTTGACTCAGACCAGATAGCAATACTCAAAGTATACTCAAAATACTCACAAGAATACGCCGATAATATATAGAGAAAACTTCAGCTTCGTGTGATTTTCAATTCTAACCCAAGACCCTATTTATAGAAATCGCTAGAACACCAAAGCAGTAAAATTTAATAAATTAATAATATAATTATATTATTTTCTACACATGTCTAGAATCTGATTTCAGCCATCAAACACATGCCACCTTCTAGAAAAAAAATAAGAAAAAACGTTTTTCTAATTTTAAATATTTTAAACTTCCAAAAATCAATTATTTTGAGCTTCTAACTTCAATAATTCATAATAAATAGCCCTTTCATCAGAAAATTGAATCTCGCGAGTTTTTATAGGAAATTCAATTTCTACAACTTTGCGTAAGAAAGTTTTTCCAAATTCCAAATAGAAATTGACCGAAATCCACAAACCAAGCAATTTTATAAAGCTATAATCAAATTTCAATAATAAATGGGGTCCAATTTAACATGTTTAACATGTTTTAAACATTTATTGCAACAAAAATACTCTTCCTCCTCAGATACTCATATATCCCACATTCGCTGTAAAATATCACCGCTAATATATTATTAAAATAATATATTTAAACGAATTATTTTATCGTAAAAGATAAAATATTAATTTTCAACAATTGTCATTTTAAAAATTTTTCCATCTATATCCACATAAAATCAATATTTTCCTCATCATATAAATCAATAATTAATTATTCACAAATAATATTACGTAATCACAATATCGACAACCGTGCAGCCTCAGAAAGAGGGGCTTTCCAATAAGAATTTCTTCATCGGCGCCGCAATTAAAGTGACCAAACCTCTCCTTAGATGTAACTTTCTAGACATCGCCAATAATGTTATCTAATAATATTATTCAGATAATATGAATTATTGCTTCGATAATGAAAGATACCGTAATGACAATTATCAAACAACAAAGAATATAAAATATCAACGCAAAGAATTATTAACTCAATAAAATAATCGAATAAAGAATTATCGTCAGAACCATTATCGAAGTAAAGCCTTCTTCACGTAAGAATCAATAATTGGTGCAATACCGTGCCATCGCTCAACAACGCCAGACAGTGTGTTTTAACCACCGGTATTCCAACAAAGATAACCAGAATAACTACGCCTGTTATTTAAAAACAACTTATATTTGTCGCTTTCTTCATCCAATCGCTTCACCCACATGGGCCCACACATGGTCAAGGAATTGTCGCATTTAATATTCCCGACAAGCATTTAATATTCCACCACCAAACTAATATTCCCCGACAACAATGAATATTTTATAACCACTTGCTTATTTGAAATATTCATGCATATTTAACCCTTAACTATCCACATTAATCAAATCAACCCTTACTATTTCAAAATAATAAATAAAGGAAATTCCTTTTATTTAAAAATTTTTGGTCTTATATCCCCGCACTACTACCAATGATATTCATAAGTATCACAACCATAAATTATCCATATTTATGGGCTAGAGGATATTCGTGTATTCATCAATGATCATGATCATGCTAACAATCGGCATCCATCAATGCACTACGGGCCAATGAGGACTTTACACATCATTTGTAACATTGGTACCATGATTACCTAATCAATGACGGTAATTATAATCATACCAAGTCCATCTATGCTAACTACAGCCCGGATGACTTTCAATAAAATATAAACATGAGGATGATGACAATGATATAAGCATTCAATAAAACAAGTTCAAGAATTAATTTATCTAGAAATTAATAACGACTAAATTGTCAACATGATACTTCTTTGTAGAGTAAAATTTAAGAATGCTCAGAAGAATATTTCCATGAAAGATACTGGATGAAGCGTAAATATCAAGGATATTTTGTGACGCCCCCAAAATAGGTCCATTCCATCCAACCCATTCTGAGTCGCCAAATACATGGTATGTAAATAACTACAACTTTATTATTACAACATATAAACCGTGAGTTTAAATACAATTATTGTCTTCTAGATAATATACATACCAAATAAATCCTCATCACAATTATTTATACATTATTTTAAAAAATGGTGAGGACTACTAAACAACTCTCTCTAGAACCTTCATTCCATACCCCGACTAAGACTTTCGCTACATTCTCGCCTCCCGAGAAGAAAAATGGAACAACAAGGAAAAGGGTGAGCTCAACTAGCCCAAAAGAAGAATATTATGACTAAGATAATATACAACAAATTATCGTTAGTCTTCAACAGGAAAAATCTAATAGAATACAATAGACAACAAATTTTAAATCAATATTCGCAATGAAATAATAATTCATTGTAAGAGTTAAGTAGAGAATGCAAACTACTATCTTCTATATATGAATTTAAAAGTTCATCGTCGATATTTTATCCTCAGAACATCAATCAATATACATCCGAATCAAATATTCATCTTTGACCTACGTGCCAAAGATATTCATCATTGGGTCATGTTCATCTAAACACTGCTCATCTTTGCACTACGCCAAAGATATTCTTCAGAAATCATTCATCTTCGCACTACGGTGCCAAAGATATTCCATAATATCATCATTTAAGATCAAGATGATGAAAATATTTTTAAAGAAACGAATCCGGTGAAACAAAATGACAAGGATTAAGGATTAAGGATTCGTGACTTTGTTTTATCCACGCCCAAAAATACCTCAAAAATAATCATAGGGTGTAAAATTCAAGAATGATCAAAACATGGATACAATCAAAGATAGTATCCATAATAGATATTTTAGATTTAAAAAGAAAAATTTTCATTTTTTGGTGAAAGCCGATTCGTGAATAGGTCAGATACGTGAATAAAGTCAGATACGTGAATAAGTAACTCTCAAACACCAAAAGATAGAAATTCCACAAAAATATCTTCACGCTTCATGAATAGTACTCGTGAATAAGAACTCGTGAATAAGAACTCGCTTAATAAGAACTCGTGAATAAGAACTCATGAATAAGAATTAATAAGAACCCGACATGAAAAAGTTTCAAATTTGATAAAAAGTTTCAACCAATATTTTCAAAGATAATGATATTGAAGAAATAATATCATCCGAGAAGAAAATAACATCCCTTACCTCGAAAGACAAGATTTCTAAGTTGAAACACCTGGATAGACTATGACTTGAACTCAGCACCGTATAGCAACACTCAAAGTATACTCACAAGAATCGCTCAATATATCGAGAGAGAAATAGAGAGAGACTTCTTCTTTTGTGTGATTTTCAATTCTAACCCAAGCTCTATTTATTTATAGGAAAATGCTAGTAACACCAAAAAGTAGTAAAATTGAATATAATATTATATTATTTATAAACAAAATTCCTTAGCCCACTTTTGAAATCTGATTTCAGCCATAACACACATGTAAATGAGGTTCACAAACTCACCAAAAACGTTTTTTCTCAAAATAATTAATTAAAACTCCCAAAATCAATTATTTTGAAACTCCAAACTTCAATAATTCATAATAAATAGCTATTTTATCAGAAAATTCGATTCTCGCGAGTTTTTATAGTAAATTCAATTCTCTACAACTTTACAGAAGAAAGTTTTTCCAAATTCCAAACAAAAATTGACCGAAATCCACAAACGGTCGATTTTACAGTCTATAATCAAATTTCACCAAGAAATGGGGTCCACCAACACACAAAACATGTGTTAAACATTTAATCCAACAAAAATACTCTTCCTCTTCATTTATTCATATATCCCACATTCATTATAAAATATCACCAATTAATATATTATTAAAATAATATATTTAAATGAATTATTTTATCGTAAAAAGATAAAATATTAATTTTCAACAATTGTCACATTAAAAATTTTCTCCATCTATATCCACATAAAATCAATATTTTCCTCATCATATAAATTAATAATTAATTATTCACAATATTATTACAATGGTGCAGCTTCCAGAGAAAGAGGGCTTTCAATAAGGATCTCTCACTCATCAAGCGCAAGTAAATTAGATGACCAAACCTCTCCTTGTATGTAACTTTCTAGACATTGCCAATAATATTATCCAATAATATTATTCAGATAATATGAATTATTGCTCGATAATGAAAAATACTATGTAATGAAAATTATCAAAACAACAAAGAATATAAAATATCAACGCAAAGCAATTATTAAATCAATAAAATAAAATACTCGAATAAGAATTAATCGTAACAATTATTGAGTAGTGCCTTCACGTAAGAATCAATAATTGGTAACAATCGCAGTGCTACTATTATTCAACGCAGCGTATTAAGTGTGTTTTAACCAATCGGTATTCCAACAAGATAATCTGGTGAATAACTACGCTGCGTTATTTATAAACAACTTATATTTGTCGCTGCTTTCTTCATCCAATCGCTTTCAAGTTATGGGCCCACAAAGAGACTGCGTCATTGCATTTAATATTCCCTACAAGATTTAATATTCCACTTCACCAAACGAATATTCCCGACGATAATGAATATTTTATAACCACTTGCTTATTTAAAATATTTAATGTATTTTACCCATAACTTTCCACATTAATCAAATCAACCATTACTATTTCAAAATAATAAATAGAGGAAAATAAATTTTATTTATTAATAATTTGGGGTCTTACATATTTCACTAATTTTATGTAGTATAAGTCAAAACTTTAACTCAATTGAGAATAATAAAGAATGGAATAACAAAAGAAATCACCACGTGTATGCAGATCTTGATGTATGAGAGTTATTTCAGCGAATAATAAATAATCTAATTCGGTCAGCGGTAATACGATCAACAGGATATTCCAATGAATAATAAAGAATGGAATAACAATGAAATTACCATGTACGCGAGATTGCACGGACAAGGTTATTCCAATAGAATAATAAATAATCAGAATTCAGTCCCGTAAAACGCATGCATACGAGATATTCCAAGAATAATAAAGAATGTAATAACAACGTAAATCACAATGCATATGGTACTTGCAGATGTAGCAGAGTTATTCCAAAGTAATAATAAATAATCGGAACCGTGTCCGGCCAGTAAACGCATTGATGAGGATATTCCAATGAATAATAAAGAATGGAATAATGTAAGAATTTCACCAAGTATAGTAAGCAGATCACAGCGTATAAAAGTTATTCCAATGAATAATAAATAATGGAATAATGAGAAGAATTTCACCAAGTATAGGGTAGATCACAGTATCAAAAGTTATTCCAATGAGAATAATAAAGAATGGAATAATGAAGTTCTCTTCATGAATATGAAAAAAACTATACACTTAAAGACAACAAATAATATCCCTTACCTTATAGAAGAAACCTGGATATAAGTAGTGAAGAGGAAAATACTTTTTCTTCTTTCTCTATAATTTCTCTCTCTACAGGCCGGTGAATTGTAAGAAATAATGAGGAATGAGCTTCTATTTATGTAAGAATGGATGCGTAATAAGAATTAATTCATTAACTAGATCAGATTGATTTATTTTTAATTGGACGGTCCAAATTTAAAGCAAAATATTTTAATAAAATATAATATATTCTATTTATAATCTAATAAAATGAATAACTTTATAAAATATTCTATTTTATATAAAAAGATTTTCTTATACAAATCTATGCATAATAAAATATAAATATCATTTATTCTGTAGTGAAAGAAATAGTAAACTAATCAATTACTCTGTCTAGCATAGTGCTCGTAAACTTGAATTATTATAAATAGCAACTGTTGCCATGATAAGAAAGTGCACGTTCAACAAGAACATTATACAAGAGAGTACCAAAGTAAGATGTAAATAAGTGTCAGTAAGATTCGCATGTTTCTTGCACAACATCTTAAAATCTTGTAGTTGCACATATAAGCCGAATACATGACAATATAAAATAAAGAACACAAGACACATCGCATATGGCTTACAAGTTTGACACATGCGTTACTCACTTCATTGGATACATCATATCTTTTATTCATTTATTGCATATACGTACACCTACACATACGTTTTTATATAGCAGCACATTTATTTTTATGAGCTTATTTTAGTCTCCATCTACACTACAATGTAACAGCATACTTTTGTTTATTATAGTGCATAGTGTTGAAAAAAAAACATTTGTGTTACGGTTACGCACTTGCATGCATTGCAAGTGCACATATAAATATTTAAAAAGATTTTATTATACAAAATATTATGCATAAAAGAATATAATATATTCTAATTATTGTCTAATAAAATAATTAACTTTATTAAAATATTCTGTTTTATATAAAAAAAATTTACTATGCAAATACTATGCATAATAAAATATAATATATTCTATTTATTTTTATTTTTTTATAAAAAAAACAAAACTTATTATAATATATATAATAAAATATATAAATATAATAATAATAAATAACATACTCCCTCCCCCTCACGCAAGGTTCTTCAATTTGAGACAGTGATAAAAAAAAACCCCACTCGACATTATTGAGATGGGAGTTGGTAAAAGCTAGCAGCTGAAATCGGTGGATATATATTGCAGATCTTGTGAACAAAATATTAAGGTGCAAGAGATTACATTGATATTAAAGCCCACTGCCAATAATGCATGTGATATTAACTTATAGAAAAGAAAAGATATTGCATATGCATGTAAAAATTGTTATTCGACTATGCCTTTATTACTATGGAAAAAAAATGATTAAAGAGAGAAGAAAACGGTAAAAGACTATCACGGAGTCATCTCTCATTTACCAAAAAGTAAGGATCGTTACAGGCGAAACCCAAGCACACCACAAAGTGGGCCCGTCTTTATTATATTAAATAATTTTTTATCGATTATTTTAAAAAATAGGTAAATGGGGGTCCACCAATAATTGTAATGTCGTACGATATTCTCCGTTAAAACGAATATTCTCCGACCAATCGAATATAATATAACAAGTTGCATACTTTACAAAATTTATAAATATTACCCACAACTATAACATTATATTAAATCCACACCATAATATTCAAAAAAAATAAAAAATTCGAGAAATTTAAATCTTTATTCGTAAAATTTGGGATTTTACAACATAGACAGGTTATTTCAACATAATAATAAAGAATGGAATCAATTTTCTATCTTAAAATTACAGCTTTCTCTCTCTTAATTTCCACATCTCAGCTTAAAATTTTTTTTGCAACTTATAATTTGGTGGGAGAATTTCCTTTCATATCCACATAATGTTGGCCACATGTTCTGATCCGTGTCACATCGGAATTATTTTAGACGTCTGCAGCTTATTTGTCCAATTTCGTCTAAAGTCAAAATAATTAACGGAATTGGAAACGTTTTGTTAGTAAAATGTAGTTCAGTGAGTTGACTGTAAGAAAAAAAATTCAACGACCCATTTGTAAGTAGACATAAAATACAATGACTTAAAAAACATTTAACCCGTCTAACTAATTACTTATTGCAAATGACACATTTTTGAACAGAAATTTTAGGAAATGTACCTCTATAATTGAATCGTAATAGCATCACATGTTCCGAAACATCAATAGCAGTAAAATTCTTATCTTAAAAAAAGGGCAAAAGTGCAAAAAATGCAAAAATGCCCCTGAAGTTTTTCTCGATGTCCAACGCGCATCATGTATTTTTTTTTCCAAAAATACCCCTAACGTTATAATTTTTGTGTCGAATGTGCCCTCCCGTTAACAGACATAACTATTGGTTTTCTAAGTGACCTTCACTTGTATTCGGTTTTTGAAGTGACCTTCACTTGTATTTGGCTATTTATCTTCATCACCGATTCACTAGAGCATTTCACAGGAAAGGTGATTCTTGATGTATATTCTGTTGCAAGTTAAACCTAATTGTTTTATAATAAATAGGAATGGAGTGTTGAGATTAAGGGGGGTATATTCAATTAAGATTTTTAATGACTTTTTTTAAGTGACATACTTTTGTAGAATTTATGGGATTTTAATGACTTTCAAAAACTTTAAAGACTTTTTTAAAATGACTTTTATAGACTCTATGAAATAAGTAACATACTTTTATAAACTTTTTATCAAGACTGTGATAGACTTTTGTATACTTCTAATATATCTTGCAACTTATATTAATTGTTAATTAATTAGCCCATGTGTACAACATCTCCTCTTTTTTCATGAACTAGAGTAAATCTCATTATATTATTGTGGCATGAGATTTTATATATGTTGAAAGCGTTCATATTATTCTACTCATTTCATAATACACTTGGATACTCGAATACCAATAAAACTTTAGAAACTACTAACGCAATACAAAAATTAAACTCACTTTTCATCGAAATTTATATATACTTTATGCATATAAATACGCTTATTTGGAATTATTGTTTTTAATTCAGTTTACAAAAAAGTTGTCATCAATATTTATTTACGTAACTAACAATTAAAAATTAATATAAACATTTACAATATATCGATTTCCATTCAAATATTTGAATATTACCTCATCTTAGTATCAAAATTTGCAAATAAAAATAATATATACTTGTTTCATGTATATTTTAAAATAGCAAGTTATTTTTAAATAAAAAATAATTTATTTATATTCTTTTAATAAATTTTTAGTTTAGTAATGTAACATATAATAAAATTATGATAAAAAGCTTGAAGAACTTATATATTTTATACAACTATATATGTATCACTATAAAGTAAGTACTCTATATAAATTACTTTCCTCTCTCTCACTTTTTTTTCTTAATTTAACTCGATTCTAAGTTAATTTATTTAAATTATAAAATTTTAAAATATTGTGTATTTATTTTATTTTTGAAATAATAACGTGTGTTTATTATTAAATAACAAATAAATTAAAATTTTAAAAATTTTGAATTTTAAATTTGTACATTAACTACAAAAACAAAATAAATATTTTATTTTTGTGGGTACAACAGAAGTATTAATTATTCTAGATTATAAAGTAATTAGAAATATTGGATTCATGTGAAATAATTAGAAATATTGGATTCATGTGAATTGTATTTTAAATTTATTTAGTTTATTAAGATGAGATATGAAGTCTTTAGAAATCTTTAGAGACGAGGTCAGACTTTGGATATGGGTTGATAGTTATAATTCTTCTTCTAAAGTCTTTCAAACTCTACCATTTAATAGAAATCTGAAAAGTTTATGACTTTTTGAATACCAAAATACTTTTATAGACTTTGTAAAAATCTTAATTCAATACCACCTAACTTTTAAAGACATTAAAAAAGTTGTAATTGAATACCACTAAACTTTTATAAACTCTTTAAATGTCTTGATTGAATCCAACCAAACTTTTAAAATCTTTAAAAGTCTTTAAAAATCTTAATTGAATACACCCCCCTAAGTTGTGAGACCCCAGATTTTATGAATAAATATTTAATTTTCTCGAAATATTTTTTTAATATTATGGTGTGGATTTGATATAATGTTATAGTTGTGGGTAATATTTATAAATTTTGCAAGGTATGCAAGTTTTTATATTATATTCGATTGGTCAGGGAATATTCTTTGTGTTGGAAATATTAAATACGATGGCACAATCATTGGTGGACCCACAACGGAATTATTGTCGGATTGAGAAAATGACAAAAATATTTTATGAAAATAACGGTGGAAGTTTTACAGATTAATCTTTGTTGAACTACTCGGTAGTAAAAGACGTGAATGTCGTGTGGTTGATATAATATTAACTGCGGATTGATTATTAATGCTTACGTGAGAAGTCACTCAGTTTTATTCAATTATTGCTATAGTAATTGTTGCATAATATCTCACGTTATTTGATTCAATTATTGCCGATATTTTATATATTATTAAATCAATAATTGAAATGACAAAGTTATTAATATTATAAATTGCAATATTAACGATGTCTAGAAGTTCTGCCAATGAGAGGTTTGGTCACCTAATTGCGCGCCAATAGGGAGAAATCCTTATTGGAAAACCCCCTCTTTCCTGGGAACGACCTGGTCGATTAATATTGTGAATTATAATAAAGGTGATAAATATTGTTAAAATTATTAAGGTAATTTTTATAAAGATTTGCTAATTTTATGGACCCCTATTTACCCATTTTTCAAAATATTCGGTAGAAAATTTTTATAAAGGTGGGGCCCACATGTGGGGCCCATTTGTGTTGGAAAAATGATTTTGGAAATGGAAGAGTATACGTATGAAAGTATATGTATGTATTGAGTGTATGGTGGGAGAAAATGATATGTGAAAGTGATAGGTGTGTGATGGGTGTGTGAGTGAAAAATGGTGGAAAAGTGATAGTGTGATAGTGATGTGTAAAAGTGTAGTGAAATTAATTTTTGGGTGGGTGGGTGGGTGGGGGATTGATGTTGGTTATGGGGGAGAAAAATTAAGTGGTGTATATATAATATTGATATATAAAATTTGAAAACATGTGTTATATATATATATATATATATATATATATTATATTTTAATTTTTGTTGGTTTGATTGTTGATTGAAAAATAATTTCATCTGTTGCACATTGATTGCATAAATAATTTTTTCTTGCACAGTACCCTTCCATTCTCCTATAAATAGAAGCTCATTCCTTTATTATTTCTTACGAATTCACTGAAACTCTAGAGAGAGAAATTATAGAGAGAAAGAAGAAGAGTTTTTTTTCGTTACTTCACTACTCTTATATCCAGTTCTTTTACGGTAAGGGGTGTTATTTCTTTTGTATTCAAGAAGAGAACTTACATTATTCCATTTCTTTATTATTCATTGGAATAACTGTATATACTGGCTACCCTATACTTGGTGACATTCTTCTATTATTTACATCTTTATTATTACATTTGGAATATCTTATCGCATGGTTTTCTGGCGGGACTGGATTTCATTATTTATTATTCCGTCTTTATTATTACTCGCCGGAATATCACACTACATGCTTTTTTACGTACGGACTGGTTCTATTATTTATTATTAGTACTTATTATTACATTGGAACATCATCGATTGTGAATTTCACGATTTTTCGGTTAGATTATTATTATTCTGTTGGAATAACACAATACATCTGGCAATACCGCATACATGGTGATTTCTTTTGTTATTCCATTATTATTATACTCGGTTGGTTAAAATTTTGACTTCTATACTCCATGAAATTAGTGGAATATCCTTGATATTTGCGCTTCATCCGCTTTTTTTCATGGAAATATTCTTACGAGCATTCTTGAATTTTACTCTACAAAGCAAAGATCATGTTGACAATTTGGACGTTATTAGTTCTGAATAAATTAATTCGTGAACTTGTTTTATTGAATTCTTATATCATTGTCATCATCCTCATGTTTATATTTTTTGAAAGTCATCTGTGGGCTGTAGTGCATAGATGGACTTGGTATGATTATGACTGAGGATTATTGATTGTAATCATGACCGTAATGTTACAAATGATGTGATAAAAGTCCTCATTGGCCCGTAGTGCATTGATGGACAGTTATTGGCATGATCATGACCATTGATGAATACACGAATATCCTTGGCCCGTAGTGTATGGATAATTTGTGGTCGTGACCCTGATGAATATCCTTGGCCGTAGTGCAGGGATGATGTGGATTATTTAATAAGCTGAGTCTCAGCGATAAAAGTGATGAAAAATATTTTTAAATCATAAAAGATAGTAGATTTTATTCTCTACTTGACTCTTTTAATGGATTGCTTATTCCGCTGTAGTTAAACTTGATGTCTATTGTATATTATCAGTTTAACATTGTTGAAGACTAATGATAATTTATTCTGCATTATCTTTGTGACGCCCCCAAAATAGGTCCATTCCATCCAACCCCATACGAAGTCGCCAAATACATGGTGCGTAAATAACTACAACTTTATTAATACATTTGTCGTGCAAAATACGACAACATATATCTTGTGAGTTTAAATACAAATATTGTCATCTGAGACAATATCCACACGCAAATAAATCCCCATCATAATTATTGATACATTATTTTACAAAAATGGTGAGGACTACTAAACAACTCTCTAGAACCTTCATTCCATACCCCGAAACTAGTACTCGCTACATTCTCGCCTCCCGAGAAGAAAAAATGGAACAAAAAGGAAAAGGGTGAGCTCAACTAGCCCATTAAAGAATATTATGACTAAGATAATATACAACAAATTATCGTTAGTCTCCAACAGGAAAAAATCTAATAGAATACAATAGACAACCAGCTTTAAATCAATCTTCAGAAGGAAATAATAATTCATTAGAAGAGTTAAGTAGAGAATGCAAACTACTATCTTCTATATATGAATTTAAAAGTTCATCGTCGATATTTTATCCTGTAACATCAATCAATATATATATCGGAATCAAATATTCATCTTTGCACTACTGTGCCAAAGATATTCATCATTTCGTCATCTTCATCTAAACACTGCTCATCTTTGCACCACGGCCAAAGATATTAATCGATCGGTCATGTTCATCTCAACACTGTTCATCTTTGCACTACGGGCCAAAGATATTCTTCAGAAATCATTCATCTTTGCAGACTATAGGCCAAAGATATTCCATAATATCATCATTTAAGATGAAGATGATGAAAAATATTTTTAAAGAAACGAATCCGATTGAAACAAAATGACAAGGATTAAGGATTAAGGATTCGTACTTTGTTTTATCCATGTCCAAAAATACCTCAAAAATAATCATAGTGGTGTAAAATTCAAGAATGATCAAAACATGGATACAATCAAAGCTAGTATCCACAATAGATATTTTAGACTAAAAGGAAAATTTTTATTTTTGATTGAATAGTAATGTCGATTCGTGAATAGTGTCAGATACGTGAATAGTGTCGATATACGTGAATAGTAACTCGACACCAAAAGATAGAAATTCCAAAAAAAACTCTTCACGCTTACATGAATAGTACTCGTGAATAAGAAGCTCGTGAATAAGTAACTCTCATAAATAGTAACTCGTGAATAGTAACTCATGAATAGTAACCCCGACATGAAAAAGTTCCAAATTTGATAAAAAGTTCCAACCAATATTTCAAAGATAATGATATTGAAGAAATAATATCATTTGAGAAGAAAATAACATCCACTTACCTCGAAAGACAAGATCTTAGTTGAAACAGGATATAGGCTATGACTTGAACTTGACCAGAGTATAGCAATACTCAAAGTATACTCAAAATACTCACAAGAATACGCTCGATAATATAGAGAGAAAACTTCAGTTTACGGTGTGATTTTCAATTCTAACCCAAGCACCCTATTTATAGGAAATTGCTTAGAACACCAAAGCGAAAATTGAATATAATAATATTATATATAAACAAAATTCATACGCCCACATCTTGAATCTGAATTCACCCACCATGCACATGTTAAATATGCCCACAACATATAAAAAACGTTTTTATTAATAAAATAAATAAAACTTCCAAAAATCAATTATTTTGAACTTGAACTTCAATAATTCATAATAAATAGCCATTTTATCGGAAAATTCGAATCTCGCTACTTTTTATAGGAAATTCAATTCTCTACAACTTTTCGTAAGAAAGTTTTTCCAAATTCCAAGCAGAAATTGACCAAATCCACATACGGACAATTTTACAATTTATAATCAAATTTCAATTCAAGAAATGGGGTCCCATTGACATGTTTAACATGTTTTAAACATTTATTGCAACAAAAATACTCTTCCTTCTCTCGTATACTCATATATCCCACATTCGTTGTAAAAATATCACCGTTAATATATTATTAAAATAATATATTTAAATGAATTATTTTATCGAGAAAAAGATAAAATATTAATTTTCAACAATTGTCATTTTAAAAATTTTCTCCATCTATATCCACATAAAATCAATATTTTCCTCATCATATAAATCAATAATTAATTATTCATAAATAATATTATAGTAATCACATTATCGACAACCAGTGAGTTCCAGAGAAAAGGGGCTTTCCAATAAGAATTTCTCTCTTCTTGGTAGCGCAATTAGGTGACCAAACCTCTCCTTAGGCGTAACTTTCTAGACATTGCCAATAATGTTATCTAATAATATTATTCAGATAATATGAATTATTAGCTTCGATAATAAAAAAATAATCGTGTAATGACAATTATTGAAACAACAAAGAATATAAAATATCAACGCAACAATTATTGAATCAATAAAATAAAATACTGAACAGTAATTACTGTAACAATTATTGAGTAGTGCCTTCTTACGTAAGAATCAATAATTGGTGCAATACCGTGTGCTACTGTTCAACAACGCGTATTAGTGTGTTTTAACCATCGGGTATTCCAACAAGATAATAAAGAATAAACTGGTAGATTATTTATAAACAACTTATATTTGTCGTTTTCTTCATCCAATCGCTTTCCGTTATGGGGCCCATAAAAGACTGCGCCGTCGTACGAATATTCCACGACCAAACGAATATTCCCCGACAATAATGAATATTTTATAACCACTTGCTTATTCGAAATATTTGTGTATTTTACCCATAAATATCCACATTAATCAAATCGACCCTTACTATTTCAAAATAATAAATAGAGGAAAATAAATTTCATTTATTAATAATTTGGGGTCTTCAACCTCCCTCCTTATGAAATTTCGTCCTCGAAATTGACGACGTGACGTCTTGGTGTTTCGAAAAGATGAGAATACCTCGCTTTCATTTTCGTTTCCAACTCCCAGGTCATTTCCTCAATAGCATGGTTTCTCCACAAAACTTTAACTTGTGGTATGACCTTCGTACGTAGGACATGCTCCTTCCTATCCAAAATCTTGACAGTACATCTTCATACGTTAAGTCTTCTATTATCTCGTCCGGGTTTCTAACTCAACGAGCGTGGTTCGAGTCGTCCACATATTTACGTAACATTGATACGTGAAAAACGTTATGAACACGCGTCATACCTGGCGGTAAAACGAGTCTATAGGCCACAGTTCCTATTCGATCGAGAATTTCAAATGGATTAATAAATAGAAGGTTTAAGCTTTCTTCACCTCACCGATTCTCGCTTTTGAAATAACAACTTCTTGCACTTCCTTCTTCAAATTTATCAGCTCCGGTGTGTAGCTTGAACAGCTTTAACTTTATCGATTAAAGTCGATTATACTCGTATATCATCACGTGGGTAACTAGAGTTTTCATCTCCATCTCTATTATTTGTAAATTATTCGAAATGAGTCTTTGACAATATCGTACTCGTACTTGTATACGATCTTCTACTCAACACGTCACCTACCACGCGTTCGCTTTTCCAGGATGGCATGGTCGTAACATGTCTTTGAAATGAGTCTCCTCTTGAGTTCTTCGAAGCTCTTCCCACATTCCTTGCTCCATTCGAATTTTGTATCTCTACGAGTCAGCTGCGTTAATGGAATAGCGATTCGAGAATATCCTTCAACGAATCTCCGATAATAACCAACTAAGCCTAGAAAGCTACGTATTTCGATTACCGACTTAGGTTGTTCTCAATCTGACTCATATCCCAACCTTGGATAGACGTTACAATGACACCTATCGCTTTACTATCGCATCGAATATGGTGTCCCCTACGAGAGAGTCGGGCGGTGCATTCCACAAAGGAAGTCACCGGATAAAGGCTCAGTACCAAATTCTATAGTTGAATTTTTAACTCGAAGTTCAATAGAGCCATTCGATATGAGATTTTAGAAATGAGTTTTGTATAGGGTTCAAAGTCGATACAAAATTTAATATCGGTCTTTGGGAGTAAACCAAGAAATTCTTCAGAAATACGTCGGGAAAAATCAATAACAACAGAATATTATTCAAATCTGACGTGTCTTTATTCAAATCCATAACATGGACTAAGAAAACTTGACATCCATAATAAACGAATGACTTCATGGCTTGATATGAAAATGTTTGACT
The DNA here is from genome assembly GCA_020205615.1 of Panax quinquefolius. Classification (NCBI taxonomy): domain Eukaryota; kingdom Viridiplantae; phylum Streptophyta; class Magnoliopsida; order Apiales; family Araliaceae; genus Panax; species Panax quinquefolius. The sequence continues at coordinate 47,831 of JAINUW010000140.1, forward strand.
ACAATGGTTTGATTGCTTGAATTCGAGTAATGAGTTGCTTAGGAATATGAAAACTAACAACCTTATTTAAAGTAATCAATTTCGGCATTGATGAGTAGTTAACCTTAAAATCACATCAAAAGCAAATATCTCTATAGAAATAAGGTTAACAGGTAATGTGATAGTGCCAACCTGAATCAAGCAAGATTTCTAAACAACGGATGTAATGAAAGTTTCTCCTAACGGATTCTCCATAAATAGGTCAAAGTCTAATTTCTCCGTAGTCAAGTTCAAACGTTGGCGCAAAGCAAAGAGAGATAAAAAATGGGTAGAAGCAAGATCTAGTAAGGTATAAACTACATAAGAAATTTATAATTAACTAACCCGTGCTAACTTCGTTCGGGTTCCTCGCGATTTTACCGGTCACGATAAACGCTCTTCCAAGAACCGTTGACTTTGACTTTTTCGGGACATCCTTTTGAGTCACCATTTCATTGGATGGGTTTCGATATCGCATAATCTCGAGCGATATGTCCTTCTTTTCCACAATTATAGCATACCTTAAACCTGTTGTGGGCGCCAATGATATGTCCTCTTCCCGTGATTTATAACATACTGACCGGTGGTCTTTCTCCTCCCTGGAACTAGTTGCTTCTTGGCGCCGACGTCTTCAAATGGTCGTTGTTGAATTTCCTCTTTTTAAAATCTCCTCCCGACTCGCTTCTTCTATTTTCATGGCCACGATTACCACCAAAGTGGTTACCGCTTTGTCTGTATTCTTCTTTCTCCCGGTTATCGTTATTCGATGATCGCTATCTTTGAGTATGATCTCGGTTATAGTCCCTCGGTTGAACGCACTCGTTATCTCGCTTCTAACAATCGAGCCTCGCTGACAACATCTGAATAGAGAGAAAATTTATGAGAAATGAGATATCTTGACGTATGTCGGGTTTCAAACCTCTCGTAAACATCCGCGTTATCGTTCCTTATTCTCCACCAAATGAGGTGCAAAACTGGATAACTCGCATGAACTTAAGCCCGTCTTTCGGGACACCGTCATGTTATTCTCGCTTCCGCCTAATAAACTCCACTTCCTTCATACGATTGAATACTTTCGGGGAAGTACTTGTCATTGAACTATTCTCAAACGTCTCCCATGACATCTTGAGTGCAATTTGGATGGGTACGCTTCATGATTCCCACGATGTCTCGCCTCGCCACGGAACATAAAGGTGGCGAATGGAACCTTCTGTTCTCCGTGCATCCCAAGACATCGAATATCTTGGTAATTTGCTTGACCCATGTTTCCGCCATGATCGGATCCGCTTTCCCTTAAATTCGGTGGTCCCAACTCTTTGAATCGCTTGGTTGTGACAACCCGTGAATTGCTATCATTTCCTCTCAGTATTTTGAACACGAGTCTCCTCAAATCGATTTTGCATGAAGCGCAAAAGCTTCTAAACATCCTCGTTCATCATCTCGCTTTCGTTGGTGTTGTTCACGGGAGGTACATTGTTAGCCTTTGTTGCATGTTCTCCTCGTTGGTAAAGACAGCATCTCCACGGCCTAATTTACTCCATGTTAATATTCTCATTCGACATTCTCAAATACTATCATAAAACAAGGGTTAATTAAGGAAATCAATATATCAAATAATATCCTTATATATTGACCAATTAACAAAAAGCTTAGGTAGGACACACTAGCGAAGGATTTACTCGCCTCTCCCTCCTAGTTCTATTCCTCGATCTCCGCCCGGAGATCATATCCCTAAGCTCGATACCAACCGTGACGCCCCCAAAATAGGTCCATTCCATCCAACCCATTCTCGAAGTCGCCAAATACATGGTACGTAAATAACTACAACTTTATTAATACATTTGTCGTGCAAAATACGACAAATATATATCTTGTGAGTTTAAATACAAATATTGCCATCTAGACAATATCCACACGCAAATAAATCCCCATCATAATTATTGATACATTATTTTACAAAATGGTGAGGACTACTAAACAACTCTCTCTAGAACCTTCATTCCATACCCAAATTTAGTACTCGCTTACATTCTCGCCTCACGAGAAGAAAAATGGAACAAAAAGGAAAAGGGTGAGCTCAACTAGCCCAATAAAGAATATTATGACTAAGATAATATACAACAAATTATCGTTAGTCTCCAACGAGGAAAAATCTAATAGAATACAATAGACAACCAGGTTTTAAATCAATCTTCAGAGCGGAAATAATAATTCATTAGAAGAGTTAAGTAGAGAATGCAAACTACTATCTTCTATATATGAATTTAAAAGTTTATCGTCAATATTTTATCCTGTAACATCAATCAATATATATACGGAATCAAATATTCATCTTTGCACTCTGAGCCAAAGATATTCATCATTTCGTCATGTTCATCTAAACACACATTCATCTTTGCACTACGGGCCAAAGATATTAATCGAGTCGGTCATGTTCATCTCAAAGATCATTCATCTTTGACTATCATGACGCCCCAAAATTAGGTATTCATCACCCAATTTTGAGTCGCCAAATACATGGTACAAATACAAATAAAAACTTAATTATACAACCGGTAGAAAGAAAAGAATCGACACAACATAATTGAGATTTTAAAGCAGGATATTGCCTTACAGACAATATTCATTCTCAATGAGAGTCCTCGTTACATTTATTGTAACACTATTTAACAGAATAGTGAGGACTACTAGCGAACACTATCATCCGGACCATCACTCCGTTCTCCGACTCATCCCAGCTATATTCTCTTATTACCTGAAAGGAATTGTGAAGCAAAAGGGTGAGCACAACAAGCTCAGTAAAGAATATCATGACTAAAGATAACTACATTATCAATAGCTTTCGTCAATAATAAATCAGAGATTTATAACATATGGTAAATGATAAAACTTTAATTTCAACCATAGTTGCAGCAGAATCAACAATCCATTAGAAGAGTCAAATAGAACATAACGTCTACTGTCTCCTCCAAATTAGAAGTCAATCGTCAGTATTTCATTCATGTAACTTTCAACACTTGTCTTCACCTGAACCACTAAAGATGTTAGTTAAATTCACAATTCATATTTATAATAATGTGAATCAACAGTTCCTTCTTGCCACAAAGGCTTAATAAAATGTTTACTCAATATCCTTATCCCAAGGCTAAAGATATTCCAATGTAATAACAATGATCATACCAATCAGTTGTCTACCTTTGCACTACATGCCAAAGATATTCAACTATAAAACCAATCGGCGAGACTCAAATTTAAATAAATAGTTCATCATCATCGAATCATCCCCGCACTATGGCCAAGGATATTCGTTAGTATAACCAGTGGTCATGATCATGTCATACACCTGTCCATCTTTGTACTACGGGTCAAGGCTATCAATTAACAATTCATCTTTGCACGTAAGCAAAAGATAGTCACCACATATCATCTTTTCACTATAGGTCAAAAACATACAACTGTAAAACCAATAACCAACAGTATAATAAAGAATATATGAAGCGCAAATGGATTTCCACCGCCATGCGGTAATCCACTTTTGCATGATTATTTTCACAATTTAATAAGGAATGAATATAAAGGATCATTCACCATGCATGTCTTTAATCCACATAGACAAGTTATTCCAACAGAATAATAAAGAATGGAATAACAGAAGGATTCACCATGCATGCGACAGAAACCGCACAGACAGGTGATTCTCAACAGAATAATAAATACAGAATAATAAAGACGGAACTAGGTCCGGCGTAAAGCACAGACAGGATGTTCCAACGAAATTGTAAATACGGAATAATAAGTAATGGAACCAGGTCCGGCATAAAATGCACAGACAGGATATTCCGATAGAATATTAAATGCAACATAATAAGTAATGGAACCAGGTCAGGTGAAATTCACACCGACATGATATTCCGACAGAATCGTAAAGACGGAATAATAAATAATGGAATCATGTCAGGCGTAAAATGCCACAGACATGGATATTAAACGAATATTAAATGCAAAGATAATAAGTATTGGAACAGTCGGATGAAATTACATTCGGCGAGGATATTCCACGGAATAATAAAGAACGTAATAATAAAAGAATTTCACCGTGTATGCGGTACTTTGCATAAACAAAAGTTATTCTTTCTACCATAAAATGATATCCTCTAACCACCGTAATAACCTCCCTCACGTAGCATGTGACTTGATTCGCTTACGTGAAATTGATCAATTTAAACAATGTTTGCATTCCTTACTAATTGGAGAGTGCATCCACAAGCAATTTCAAAGATCCTTTAGATATCCGATGAACAATACCAATGCTATAACTACCATGTTTCTAAGCGAGCATGATAAAGAGGCGAGGACAACCTAACTAAACCCATATATTCTCGAAATTCCTTTCATGAATATATAGACCACGCTTGGTCACACGTCCCACTAAAGATATAAATTAGTGAGCCACCACTATGAACCACGGGACAAGTTGAGGACCCGGTTCTCCCCCAGTACTCCTCATTTGTGCCCACAAGTGATAAAGAACACTTGTGCCATTGACCCATCCAACGATGAGATCACAAAAATGCCCCGAGCTCGTCCGATTTGGTAGAACTCTCTTGGAATCCTTCGGTTGATTGGATCGTCGATTGCAATATACTATCCCAAAGTGAAGGAGGTCCAAGCCTTACCATGGATTCCGGCGATGGGGACTCTTTGTGGTGTTGGGGCCCTTGTTCGATCTTGCGGTACATGTAAATATAAAAGTTTCATGCATTGATTCTGCGTTCAACTGGTTTGATATTAGCGAGACTTGGAGATATATTTTGAAGCACACGGCCATTTAAGCGACCCAAATGGTTCGGGCCTCTTGAGTTTAAAAATGATCGAAGCTTTGCAAGCTTTCACGGAAGAAAACTCAACTCCACATAAACCTCGGTTGTCTGATCTTGGAATCCTTCATTTGAGTCTTTTTAAAGCTAGAGGACTCGCCAGAGAGAGTGTATTGTTAGAATGTCTAGAACTTCTAAGTATCTCGTATGTCACTATTTTAATGGAATTGAACCGGTTTCAGTTAGGCGGAGTACACGATGGAGGAGTCGCGGGAGTGGAAAGAGTTTAGTACGTGTAGAACTCAGGAGATGAATACATTTAACTCGTTGAACTTCGTCTTGGGTCGGACCCGGTCGTAATCCATGCACCGGCCAACAACAGCGGAAGAACATTGCGTTCTAGTTTTGGCTAGAACTTCATGGTCCAACTTCGTTACTTGAAATGATGAAGCGAGAATCAAAGAAAGTCAAAACAAACCATGAGAAAGGAATAGTTTATAACAAAACCCATCCCTACCATGACTCCAAAGAAAACAAACCTATTATGACAGAGTGTTCACCGGCGGGACTTCACCATGAATTCTCAGAAAATCTTATATTAGGTGATTGGGGCGATATCATCCAAGAACTACCACGAAAGATGATGTACCGTAATTACTAAAAGGGAGTTCATTTGTTTAGTTTGCCTTCTTTGAGATACACCGGTGATTTCAATAGTCTCCAAGTAAAACTATGGCAACCTTGACCATTTCTCCATCCAGTAATGGAAGTCGACGTTCACAAAAGTTGGTGCGAGTTTCCAACCATGCGACCCCTTCGAGTACAAAAAGCCTTCCCTAAGATAATGGTCAACAAGAGCCTTGACACTCCATTTATAAGCCTTACGATATTGTTCAAAGATTCATAAGTGATCGTTTTCAGACTCTTTGGTAACTTGACTAGAAGTTGTCAACATTTCGTTCTGAGCGTTTAGATTATGTTGGTGGTGAAATGTAATTGAGAACAATAAGGATATGGAAACCAAGAATTTACGAAATTGCAATTTAGAGGAACAAAAGAGAGAGAATCAAAAGAGTCTTGCCATGCTAGAGAAAAAAATATCCATGAATGAATGTCGAACTCCCATCATTCTTCTTCTTTTTATATATTTTTCCCCCCATGTGTTTGTCTCCTCTTTTCTTTTCTTATTCCACCGTGACGTAATTATTATCCACATGCTACTTTGATAATGAGTTGATTGAAAGAGGTTATCGAGACTTGTACATAAATTATGCAAATTATAACCCATGTGATTTGATATTTTAATATAAAATTTTTATGAACATACCTAAGAGCAAAAATAAATAAATAAATAAATAAATAAAAAATTTCAAATATACCTTTAAATTTAAACCTTTATCAATTTAATTATTCACAAAAATAGATATTCTTCAGAAATATATATTCTTCACAAAAATAGATATTCACCTGTTCATCTTTGCACTACAGGCCAAAGATATTCTTCAGAAATCATTCATCTTTGCACTACAGGCCAAAGATATTCCATAATATCATCATTTAAAGATGAAGATGATGAAAAATATTTTTAAAAAAAGCGAATCCCGGTGAAACAAAATGACAAGGATTAAGGATTAAGGATTAGTACTTTGTTTTATCCATGTCTAAAAATACCTCAAAAATAATCATAGTGGTGTAAAATTCAAGAATGATCAAAACATGGATACAATCAAAGCTAGTATCCACAATAGATATTTTAGGCTAAAAGGAAAATTTTCATTTTTCTATTGAATAAAGCAAAATGATTCGTGAATAGTGCCAGTATCACGTGAATAGTGCCATATACGTGAATAGTAACTCAGACACAAAAGATAGAAATTCCACAAAAAAAACATCTTCACGCTTCATGAATAGTACTCGGTGAAAGTAGATAATGATATACCGCACCGCGATTGTCGAGAGAACGGAGATGCGAGATCGTGTGATGAGATTAGGTTATCCCATTTGGTAAGGTTGATCGACAAACATAATCAATGGGTTTGGTGAATCTCATAATCGGGTTCGGAGAAGCATCTTTTGGGAATTGCCTTATTCGTCTACAAATTTGATTAAATCATAATCTAGATGTGATGCATATTGAGAAGAATGTGTTTGACAATGTGTTTAAACATTGTGATGAATGTTACGGGGAAGACAAAAGATAACGATAAGGCGCGTTTGGACATGAAAGATATTTGTAAGCGTCACGGATTAGAACTTTATGAATCTCCTAATGGTAAGATTGTCAAACCGCATCTGCAAGGTACACATTGTGTCAAAAAGAAAGTTGAAGATGTGTGCACATGGGTTAAGTCTCTGAAACTACCGGATGGATATGCGCCAAACATTGCAAGGTGTGTTACGGGTGGGAAATTGCAAGGGATGAAGAGTCATGATCATGCATCGTGTGTTCATGGAGAGACTCACGCCTACTATAGCATTTCGGGATCTGCTTGATAAACCAATATGGGATGCTTTGACGGATCTTAGTCGTTTCTTCAAAGACTTGTGTTCAAAATCATTGAATGAGAAGGACATGTTTGTACTTGAGAAGAACATCATAGAGATCACGTGTAAACTGGAAAAATATTCCCACTTTGGTTTTTTGACTCCATGGAGCATTTGCAAATCCATCTTCCCTATGAAGCTCGTGTTGGGGGTCCAGTTCAATATAGATGGATGTACCCTTTCGAGAGGGTGATGGGAAACCTTAAGAGGAAGGTGAAGAATAGAGCTTATGTCGAGGGGTCGATATGCGAGGCATACTGATTTGATGAGATATCTACGTTTGTCTCGCACTATTTTAGGATGAAGTCTTGACAAAGGCCAATCGAGTATCGAGACATGATGATGGGGAAATGTTGAACTAAATGGTGGCTCTCAGTATTTGGTCCCTCGGCCGCGCTTATGGAAAAGGGAAGCGATATTCCTCTCTCGAGCAAGAATTACATGCTGCATACATACTTACATTCTTCTCAATTGTGAGAGATTTTAATTTGTGAGGTACACATGTAAACTTGATATTTTATCTTTTAAGTTAAAATTTATTCTAATATGTTAATGTTTATAACATGGTATAGATTGTACGATGACGAGTTAAAAGTGAAGCGTGCAAACATAACCGATAAAGATATTCAAATCAATCGGGATAAAACTTTGCACTTTGGCTAAAGGACAAAGTAAGTTCAATTTTAACACGTAGTGTATATATATATAATATATATACTTCATATGTTAACTATGACTTCATTTAATAAGATGGAGTTTTGTAGGCTTTGGTGAGGGATCAACGATTAAATTTAATGTACAAGTCCTAGCTATGGGACGAGCACAAGGATCAAGTCGGTATGATGGTTACAAAATAAATGGTTGTGAATTTCACACAAAGGTATATGGTATGTAAAAGAACAACGAACTCGGAGTGTGTGTCCAAGGAGATTGTTACTGATGAGCTTGGTCGTGCCTTTTATGGGGAGTTGGAGGAAATCGAGAGAGTTGTCGTCTGAGGAGGCACGTCACGGGGTCATATTCACTTGTTCAAGTGCCGTTGGTTTGATTAGGAAAAAGGGATGCGTGTCGATGACATGGAATCGTCGATATTGACCTCCATAGTCTGCGTCTCAACGAACCGTTTATTTTACCAACTCAAAACAAAGTCTGTATATACTACACTCCTAGTCTGTTAGGAAAAGGATAGGCGCCTCTGATTGGCAAGTTGTAATTTATACTCCGTAGCGTAGTCGTGTAGAATTAGTTGATGGGGAGATTTACCAAGAAGCGGATGCTTCATAGTCGGACTATAATAAATGTGGAGGACGACAATGAAGTAATCCGATTAGATGGTGGAGATGAACCACATGAATTAGATCTGAGTCAATACTTGTGTCGGATGACATTGATCTTGAGGAGGAAGAGTTATTGGTTGAATCGACACGTAATCAAGCGGATGATGGTTATGAATCTGCAACACGTATACAAGATGATTCGAATCGGACATTGACACTTGAACTCATGCAATGTATGTTTAGCAATACATGTTTTTATATCATTGTCATGTTTATGTACTAAACTATTTAAATACAACTTTTGTTTATTGTCATTTTATATTCATATATATACATGTTTATATCCTTTATCGTATTTATTGTCATATATACATATAATCAAATATGACTCTAATAACATCTTGAAATTTGTAATATCTGAGATGGCTTCCACAAGCGGTAGCAAGAAAAAGCGGCTTGGGTAGGGGGCTAATAATGTGCCCAAGGCCCTACTTAATCCCGATGATCGGATTCTTATTGATTCGCCTCCTCCGAATAAAGATACGTCGTCCGCGTATATCATTTATATAAAAGCATTTAAGCATTTAATATATGCTAATTGATGTTGTATATTATAGTGATTTTTCGAGATAATAAGATCGTCAAAGTGCATATCACAATTTGTGTTTCTGAATTGGCTTTACACACTGTGATTACGTGAACACACACCTATCGCCCACAAGGATCTTTGTTTAGGCGAAATTTGGTATATTTTTTTAATTATAATAAATAATATTAATATAATATTCAAAGGATAATTATTTAGTAATGTTATTATTGTTTTTTATTTGCGTAAAGCGGTATAGATGGGAGGACGCTTGAGCTTGGTGATTCGACATTATTCTGGCAAAAGTCGCGGTCCGCACCAAGGACAACTTGAATAAAGAACGACAAAAAGCCATTCACAATGCCGAGATCGACCATCCAAGCCAGGGAGAGGATTATATGCACGAGCATAGCCCCTGGTGGTGCACCCATCCATATAAATTTGAGATGTGCCCAATGGAGAGCCGAGAATTTGGGTGAAAAGACGAAAGACTGCCGCCACCAACAGAGCCTCGGGTGTATCCGATGGCGAAAAGGCTAAAGGAACATACAAGGGCGGCAGTATTTCACAGTTGCAGCATATCACTGCCTGGGTACGTATTTACAAGTTTTAATATGTTTACAATCATGAATTGTAGAAAATATCCCATTTTACTTAGTAATATTGTCTTTGTTTGTGTATAGGAGTCTCGGTCTCAAGGTCACCTATCCATCCATTTGGATGTGTACGTGGCCACCCGTGATGGTGCGCTTTGAGGCTATCCAGATAAGCGGTAATAAGTTTTAACAACTGATCTTGTTTATTAATAGTTACAAAATATTATTTTTAACTATTTAAGTGTTAACATGATGACAGGATACTTATAAAGCGTTTATTGAATGAGGCGCTATCTGAAGGCACTCCACGTCGCTTTATTGATCAAGAGTTGTGGGAGAGGCGTGCATTGTGAAGAAGAACTACATTAAAGGTCGAGGACAACGACGGCGCCCATCCTTGATGGCTCGAGTGACTCTGCTACCCGATCTTCTGATCATCGAGTCATCCAGGTTGTTCATACTCCTTTGACCGTGTGAGAGCTATATGTCAAGATCGAAATCTTACGAAGATATCAAGGGCACTGGGGCTCTTGATCCCGAGGAGTTAAATTTGAAGCGATGGCAGCGGCAAGCAGAATTGACATGGGGATGGCGACGAGGTATAAAATCAATTTGTTGTATGTATTGTCGTAATATATACCGAAGATCAACATATTTATTATATTTGTAACTTGTTTTATTATTTTGTTAATTACAAGGTGCATGATCAAGGAGGGGATGACGCTTGACATAACCTTGTACTTGTATATTCATTATTTGGATGTTTGTATATATGTTACTTAAACAAGTTTTGAAATGTTATTATATTTATTCAAATCATATTGGTTTTAAAGGTTTATATACTAGTTTGGTGTATGTGTTGGTGGACGATGGATGTTTATATTGTTTGTATGTTGTTTATCTTGGTGTGTATGTGTGTTGGGATAAAAGGGTAGAAAGCAGTCTGAGTTTTGGGAATTTCGCAAAGCAAAGCAAAAATCTGGTTGTAATGTTTTTTCATATCAATGGCCGCGTGACGCGGTCATTGAACGTTATTAGCGACGGCATGATAATCGTGACCATGACGCGGTCGGCCGATAATGGTCGCCGACACGTGGACCACGTCATCTTTGGCCTGGACCATCTCGACTTCATTTCCACCAAGCCGTATTTGTCATTTCGATCGCTTCATAATGATCGCAGATATAGCGGTCGTAATGGTCGTGATGTGCATCCCAATGACCAGATTTTATCGACGACTATTATGACGATCGCATGCGGTCGCAGAATAATATCTCATGACCAAAGTACGGTCATCGATAGTCGGTCACCGATAAGCTTTTTTGTTGTAGTGTTTCGTGAATAGTAACTCGTGAATAGTAACTCATGAATAGTAACTCGTGAATAAGTAACCCAGAGCGTATGAAAAAGTTCCAAATTTGATAAAAGTTCCAACCAATATTTCAAAGATAATGATATTGAAGAAATAATATCATTTGAGAAGAAAATAACATCCCTTACCTCGAAAAGAAAAGCGATTCTTAGTAAAAACAGGATATAAAGGCTATGACTTGAACTCAGACCAGTATAGCAATACTCAAAGTATACTCAAAATACTCACAAGAATATATTTCGATAATATAGAGAGAAAACTTGAGTTTACGGTGTGATTTTCAATTCTAACCCTAAGCACCTATTTATAAGAAATTGCTTTAACACCAAAGCAGAAAATTGAATATAATAATATTATATATAAACAAAATTCATACGCCCACATCTTGAATCTGAATTCAGCCACCATGCACATGTTAAATATCCCCACAACATATAAAAAACATTTTTATTAATAAAATAAATAAAACTTCCAAAAATCAATTATTTGAACTTGAACTTCAATAATTCATAATAAATAGCCATTTTATCGGAAAATTGAATCTCGCTATTTTTTATAGGAAATTCAATTCTCTACAACTTTTCGGAAGAAGGTTTTTCCAAATTCTAAAAGAAATTGGCCGAAATCCACATCTACAGACAATTTTACAATTTATAATCAAATTCGGTCAAGAAATGGGGTCCCATAAACATGTTTAACATGTTTTAAACATTTATTGCAAAAAAATACTCTTCCTTCTTGTATACTCATATATCCCACATTCGTTGTAAAAATATCACCAGTTAATATATTATTAAAATAATATATTTAAATGAATTATTTTATCGAAAAAGATAAAATATTAATTTTCAACAATTGTCATTTTAAAAATTTTCTCCATCTATATCCACATAAAATCAATATTTTCCTCATCATATAAATCAATAATTAATTATTCACAAATAATATTACTGTAATCACATTATTGACAACTGAGGCGGTTCAGGAAAGAGGGGCTTTCAATAAGAATTTCTCCTTACTTGGCCGCAATTAAGTGACCAAACCTCTCCTTGATGTAACTTTCTAGACATTGCCAATAATATTATCTAATAATATTATTCGGATAATATGAATTATTGTTTCGATAATAAAAAAATCTTGTGTAATGACAATTATTGAAACAACAAGAATATAAAATATCAACGCAACAATTATTGAATCAATAAAATAAAATCTTTGAGCAAGTAATTATTGTAACAATTATTGAGTAGTGCTTCTTCACGTAAGAATCAATAATTGGTGCAATCTGGTATGTCTTCTTGTTCAACAACGCGCGTATTAGTGTGTTTTAACCAACGGATATTCCAACAAGATAACTTGAATAACTACTGGCAGAGTTATTTATAAACAACTTATATTTGTCGTTTTCTTCATCCAATCGCTTTCAGTTATGGGCCCATGAAAAGATGCGCCAGTAAATGCGAATATTCCCCAAACAATAATGAATATTTTATAACCACTGCTTATTCAAATATTTGTGTATTTTACCCATAACTATCCACATTAATCAAATAAACCCTTACTTATTTCAAAATAATAAATAGAGGAAAATAAATTTCATTTATTAATAATTTGGGGTCTTACAATCTTAGTCATAATATTTATTCTTTGGGAAATTTAGTTGAAATTTCATCCTTTCTTTCTTTTATTCTCTTGGGGAAATGAGAAGCGTAAGCTGGGACGAGTCGGGAAGCGGAGTGATGGTGGGATGATAGTATTAGCTAGTAGTCCTCACTATTACATTAAATAGTGTGACAATAAATGTAATGAGGACTTATTCTGAGAGTGGATATTGTCTAGAAAACAATATTTGTATTTAAACTCACAGCTCTCTTGTTGTATAATTAAGATTGTATTTTTATTCTGTATCATGTATTTGACGACTCACAATAAATAATGTATTCCTATTTTGGGGGCGTCACATAAGACCTAAGGAATGTATGAGTTATAGTTCATTATTTATATGATGAAACATTTTATAACTCTAATTGTGGACAGGTGGTGAGTATTTTTGTGAGTTAATGCTTGTATTATAAGTAGGTATTGTGCAGATCTAAGAGTGACTACCCAATCTATCAATTGTAGCTAGTATAAGGATTTAGGAACGTCATAGAAACTAAAATGCATCATATATATATATATATATATATATATATATATATATATATATATATATATATATATATATGATGCATGAGATTAAGACCTGGGGAATGTATGAGTTATAGTTCATTATTTATATGATGAAATATTTTATAACTCTAATTGTGGACAGGTGGTGAGTATTTTTGTAAGTTAATGCTTGTATTATAAGCAGGTATTGTGCAGATCTAATAGTGACTACCAAATCAGTTGTAGCCAGTACAAAGATTTGGGGACATCACAGAAACCACAATGCATCAGATATATGTGTAGGACACATATATATATAGTGGTGCCATGAAAATAATTTTGAATTTTAGCGTGTTGGAGCCAACATAATACTAGAAATTACAGAATATTTACTGAGTTTGAAGGCTAAAATACTGATGGGACAGACAGTACATCGAGCTTTTACCATCCTGTTAAGCATAAACATAATATCATAAAATGAAGATGATACCATTTTCTGCAATTGCTTGCAGAAGCAACTGATTCAGAGTTTGCAATACAAGTTATCCAGCCATATCTACAATCCCTGCTGGTTCAAATACTTTCGCAGGCCACAACAAACAGAAAAATGGGCCAAAATTTAGAAAAGAAATGCAGTTTACGGTAGAAATAAAAACTTGAATTTTTATAGAAAACAGTGTTTTAGGTATAATTTGGATATATCTGAAAGCAGGGGTTATGCAATTATACATACATACTGCTTTTTGTATGTATTCAAATTACACTTAAAACACATATTTTTATAAAAATTTCAGTTGGAATAAATACTATATATTTTTTAGAAGATACTACAAAAAAAAAAAACCAAAAAAAAAAAAAGGTCACTAGAATGTCACTAAAAAAATGTCCCCCTAGAAGGACTCAAATAAAAATCATTCTAAGGTGCATCACTCTGGAGAAACTATTTTGGAATCAATCCAAAGCCTGGTTCAAGTCTTTTTTGTTACCCATGGCTTACGTCAACTGATTATGCATATACAATTTAAAGGAACTAAACCAACAATGATATTTATCTCCCACACCTCAAGAAAGACCATATATATACACAGAGAGAGAAGTTAATGTATAAACCAACACAAATTGAATAATAAATACTAGCCTCCAGTCCCAGTTCACAATCCTTCTTCCCAACAATAGCAGCTCCTACAATACTTCTTCTTTCCCCTGAAATCCCTGCTGGTTCAACTACTTTTACAAACAGAAAAGTCTGTTCAAAATTCAGAAAAGAAATGCAGTTTGCAGTAGAAATAATGTACTATGATGGTTCAACAATCTATGGATAAGTGAAAAGGTAAAACAGGATAACTCATGTAAAAGGATAACTCCCTAAAGGAATACAAAACAATAGAACTTAATAGGAAAATAAATAAATAAATAAATAAATAAAACTGTGTTCATAAAGGCAAAAGGAAAAGAAAATATAAATTTTATGTTCAGGTTATTAATTTATTTATATATATATATATAAATTTATTTATATTATTAGTTTTCTATTTAAATCTTTGTGTTCAGGCTATTGGTTTTCATAAAAAAAATTCAATAAAACAAAAAAAAATATAAAAATCTTTTAAGTTTTTCATATATTTTTTTCTCTTTTTCATCTATTTTTAAAATTCAATAACAAGCCGTTAAACAAATATTATCTTTTGGAGTAAGTCATTAGTGATTTACCCTATTTTTATTTGGGTTGGGTTGGCAACAAAGTGGCTTTCGAAAATTACATCTTTATTAGTCCAACTCAATCTTCTACGGAGTATCTTTTAGTTTTAAGTAAAATAACACTCTTTAAACAACTATAATAATACTCATTCCTTCTATTTTTTAAATAATAATTAATACTCCTATAAATTGAATAAATAGATAAAATTATATATTTACTCTTTTGTGTTATTAAAATTTAATTCCTAAATAATATATATTTTAATTATCCTTTTTTAATACAATATATTTTAATTATAGTTTTGCCTGTAATTAAAACTACCTCATTCAAATTGTTGGTAACTTAAAAAAAATTAAATTAGTTTAATTAACACATATTTTTTCTATAAATAATACAAATATTAAGAATTTTAAAATAAATTATTAATGAAGTCGTTCTAATTAGAGTGATTGAGTATGTTGATAGTTTAGTTTTTGGTGTTTAATAAGAAAATTATTAATTGAATTCTTAGTTTTATATTATGATTTTATATGTTAAATTTTTTTGAGTATATGTTAAAATTTAAGATGTTTATGACTTTGATTACATTTTTTAGTATATAGTTGATGTTGTTCTGTGCAATGTTGAATAAAAAAAATATAATAATATTTATTATTACCTCTATCTTGTAAAAAGATTTTTTTTAATATTTTTTTCTCTTTTAGAGTAACAACATTTATCATTTTATTGTAAATAATTATGCCTAAGTGTGACTTATGTTTAGTTTAATATTTTAGAAAAAATAATTAATATAATTTTTAATACTTTTCATATGAGCAAAAAAGATTAGCTTACGTAATAATAAGTTTGTTTTACGTAAATTTTAATATTTGGAAAAAATAATTATAATTTTTTGCATTAATTTGTACTTTTTAGGGATATTAAAATTTTATTTTTCAATTACAAAAAAAAATATTTGAATGTATATTAAGTAAATTTTAATATTTGAGGAATTATTTTAGCAAAAAGTGTATGAATTTATTTCTTGATAAAATGAATATTTTTATTTTTTTGACATTTATGTTATTTATTGTACAAATTCATAATTTAATTAATTAGATCGAGTTAAGTGAAAATTATAATATACAATTTTATATATTTAGTGAATATATTAAAATATTATATTTTGAAGGGTGTATTGGATATAATATTAAAAATATTTTTAGATATTTGTTGGTCAAATACATTGGAGGTAGTGAATGTTACATATCGTAAACTAGAGGGGTACTGACTATTATTTGATAAATTAGAGGAATAATGAGTGTTATTATAATCTACATAGGGTGTCAATATATTTTACTCTTTAGTTTTACTAATAATTCATCTCTGCAAAAAAAGTAAATAATATCCAATAAAATAGGATAAAAATAATAAGATAAGATGGTAATAGAAAGTAATAAAGTAAAATATACAAGAAAAAACGACAAATTTAAACACAAAGCCCTTTTAAAAGATCCTCACTAGGGCTGAGCAAGTAACCAAATTAAAATCGAAACCGCACCAAAAATCGCACGAACCGCACCAATTAAAAATGCACTGAGAGCTGTCGTTGACATTCTTAAATTAACCTCACTTTCACTTCACAATTTATAATAATTAGCACAGTAGCAAGTAAGGATCGATCCTACAGAGAGTAAAGTTGTTTTAGAATTATTCTACTATTTCAACAGAAAATAAAGATGGGGTTTTTGAAAATTATTTTTAAACTAAGAGAACAAGAATTAATGATGAATTTAACCAAATATGTAAAAACTTCAGTTCTGCAGTTCCGTTTCACCAAGTACAACAATCAATTAATCAACTTATTATTATTTTCCCTTCAGTGAAACTATTAGCCCTAGATAACAATAAGCTTTGTTATCCGAAATTCTCCGTAGATAATCACCGTATGAAACAAGCTCTCCACCAGATTCTAACTAGCATACAACCCGGAACAAGCTTAACAGTATCATCTTGGTGTTTGCAAACAAACAGGACATAGTATGTCTCAAGACCATTTTCTCTAATTTATCTCTTCAGCATCAATCAAGTGAAGGTCCACATAAGTATTAGGACACAAAAACTAGATGACGAGTTTGGCGTAGAAATGGAGTGGTTGATTTAATTTGTAAAGGTTGATCTTATTGGCAGTTAAAAAATGGTGTGGTCCGTCATGCATAACTACTTTCCAGCGCCTTGGCCCAACTCTGTAGTGTAAAAATACTCCTTTAGAAAGGCTCTCTAATCCCATGTGTCCGTGTGTTTGTGGGGAGTGCTTATTTCAGAGAAAGTGAAACTGTCTAGATCAACTAATAATCTCAAGAAACTTCCTTACAAGTTCATTTGTTTTTTTTCTTTGGACATAATTTGTTAGAGTGAATTACACACAATAAATTCCCTACCCTTAACTGCACAATCCTATGTCTTCATCTCTGTATTATGCATTAGCCAAACTACCTAGAGTGAAATTGTTATTTTTATGTTATATTTTTCCTTATTGTTTAGAAAGGAGCAATGAGGCCAATGGAAGTGTGTGAAGGTCTGGGTCTCTATGATCTTAAAAGCAGGAAATGGCATATACAAGGGACTTGTGCCGTTAGAGGAGATGGCCTTCATGAAGGTTTGGACTGGTTAGCTAGCACTCTCAAGGAGTTGAAGGCTAAACGGTTATTCTTTAGTAGGCAGCTCAACCTTCTGACTAAACCAGGTCAGAAATTCGCACTACCTTATATTTTCCATCAAGAATCCAGACGATATAGTTTGATTGCTTATATTATTCGAACATCTTTTCACAGTTTTACTCGTCCTTAAATTTGTTGACCAAGCCGAAGCTGCAGCAGTCTGCACATCGAGTTGTGCTGGAAGTAAAATGATTTTCACATGTCTTAAAGCTCAAGAATGTATTCTAGGAGCGTGTTCCATTCTGTATTTGAAATTACAGAGCTTGATAGACGAGAGCTTGAGTTCGTTGTATATTGTAACGTGAGCCCCTTAGATGTATATGTGCTTATGCTGCGTGGATACCGCTATTTCAATGACTATTGAAAGGGGAGTGAACATTTATTTTGTTTTGTCTCTCCCCCTCTCCCTGCCTCACCCAACAAGACCTGATGAGAGCTTCAATTTCTTTGCATTTATGAATCTCTCTAGTATGGAGTGTTCTCTCACTACAAAATTGTTTCAAAATTTTTATACCAAATATTTGTGTGGGAGCCTTCTACAATGTAGTCGAAATGTGTTATTTAATCTCTCTAATGGTATCCTTCTAATCCTCTATGATAGCCTACATGACCTACTTGTAGGGTTGGGGTAAGGTTCTATGGCCTCTTCACCCATCTTGATAAATAATTTTTTTTTAAAAATCTCTAAAATGACACTCAACTTAAATGCGTGGCATGTGGTACCTGGTCAACAGTTTCTGAGGTATAAATTTCATATTTGGTAGATAAGTTTATTCATTTGTAACATGAGTAAATTTGACAGAGTTTCATTTGTCAATTTTTTTCCCGAAATAAACATATCTTATTGGGTTGTTTGTTTGGGAGATGGAACTCTCAATCGTGTCCAATCCCCATCCAAATAAACACAAACAACCGTTTACCTCAAAGCCATTTACCCTACTGAGCCTACTCTAATTATTGATCTCTCAATGCAGGGGAAAGAATTGCCTTGTAAATTTTAGAAGACTAGGCTATGATTTATCTAGTCCCAATATATTATAAAACTGGTAATATGTTCTATCAAGGAACCAAGAACAGAGTTCATATGGTTCATTATAACTAGAAGCCGACACACAAGTACACTTGAAAAGCCAAAGAAAAAAAGAAAAAGAAAACATAGTACAAAACTGATCAACCTTCAGGTTCTCTTGGTGGTTCTCAAGTGAAATAATTGTCTTAATCTTAAGCATAGTACAAAAAGACCCAACCACAGGATACATGTATATATAAGTGAGCTCTAGTTTTTGTCCCATCAGTCAAAGAGGTAATGAATGGGCCTATGAACTCTAATAATTGATGGGGGAAAAAATCATTAGAAAGCTATAACTCGCCAGTTTGCCTGGGAACTGGATCTACTGGTCTACCAACTAAGTCTTCAAAGGCAGACCTGTCAAGCATCATTTCATTCTCAATGTCCGCCTTTAACTCTACCATAACCACTTCATCCCCGTCAACTACCATGGGCTCAACCCCGTTTTGTTCTGGATTTGATTGCAGCTGCGGCTCCTCAGTCTCTTTCTCTTGTTCATTCAGAATTTGTACCATCGCTGAAGGATATGGATCGACACAGATGGTCAATGTGGATGTCACTAATAAATTCTGCATACAGGGAAGAGAAGATTATTACCTATTTGAATGAAGAAGACTAGTGTTGATGAGTTATTCTTAAAGTAATTGAACATATAACTCCAGTTATTCAAACTCCCTTCATCCATCTCTTAACAAAAAAATATTAGTTAAAACATTATAAATTAACCATACATTTTAAAACAGTGAAAACACGTAATCGCATATCACTTGTTCCAATCTTATTCATATCTACCCGTATAGATATATTAAACCCTTTGCAAGCTTTTCTTTACTCCACTTCCATATCTATGTATACTCCCAGTTATATATGTAATAATGAACTTCACCATCATCACCATCATATTTTCAATGTTGATATCATTGATTCGTGGTTAAGAAATTTTAGAGATCCTATTATACCCCAATGCCAACGAGTAAGTATATGTATAAATTTTATTCGGCAACCAGATAAATGAATGATTCTTTTTGTGGTACGAAACAATTCACAAATGGGTTTTCATGTCAATAAAACATCAGAGAACCTATTGCGCACACAACACAGTTCAAGATACAATGACGCTGTACATAAGTTAACAGATTATATGCAAAGACCATGCACTCGTGAGCACTAATGTCTGGCATAGTTGTCATGTTGTCGCCATGACAAAGCCTAGGCGACGACTAGACTAGGCGTCCTGGCGTTGGAGAAAGGCAAGTCAACGCCTTGGACGCTCAGCCGCCAAGGCTACCGTGACTCATCACATAACTGGACTTTCCTAATTACCCAAGTAACTCAACCCATGACCCTACTCCTTTGAATGAGTAATGCTCATGAGGGAGACGGAAATAACTTCATAGTTGACAGTGTTCTAAAAATCCCCGCTTAGGCGCTAGGCCCCCCTTGGCGCCCCGCCTAAGTGTTAGGCCCCCGACACCTCACCTAGGCCCAAGGCGGCAAAAAAATCCTTCTAAAAAATTAGACGGGATCTAGGCGGAGAGTTTTTTATTTTATTTTAATAACTATTCAAATCAGATCTGAATATATTTATTTTTCTAATGATTTACCATATTCATAATACAGATTATAGCATATCAAATCACAACAAGAAGTGAACCATATCAAGTCAAAATGAATAATTTTATTATAGTTGTAATTTTTTGAACTTGTACCAATTTTAAATTATATAAATGATGATACATTTGTAATATTTAGTTTAATTCAATATAATTCTTAAATTTATGTTTAGTTTCTTAAGTTTTAATATTGAATTAAATCCTTGAAATTTTAAATTTTATTATTTAATAACAATTTTGTTTATGAATAAAATTAATACGTTAAAAATATGTTTGAACTTTGAACAATTGTATGTTTGTGTTTGAACCTTGACAATAACAATATGAATGTGTTTGAACTTTAAGCAAATGTCTTTATTATCTTTATTATAGGTTGTTTTGCTTTATATTATTGTTTTGTTTGGATAAATATAAGATAAAATATTAAAATTGGCTTACAATAAAAAATTTCGCCTAAGACCCGCTCAGGCCCCTAGTCGCTAGGCCCCCTCCGGCCGCCCGCCTCCCTCCTACCTAGCACCTTTTAGAACATTGATAGTTGATGACTTTGCTTAAGCTATGACTAGAAACTTAGTAGACAGTGGACACTTTTTCGAGAGCAGATCCTCTGTCCCCAAATTTTCTGTCCCCCTTGTGCCTCCCCACTTAAATTTTGACACATGTCTTTTTTATTTAATTTTAGAATTAATTAGTGTTAAGAGACTAGGTGTCAAAATTTAAGTGAAGGGACACAAGGGGACAGGGAAATTAAGGACAGGACCTGCTCTCCACTTTTTCATAGTATTAGTTATTATGTTTTGGATTTTAGTGTATATAAAAATTTATTGTGCAATATACTTTTGAAATAAAATAAATAATATATAAATTGCACATTGTTAATGACTCGCCGCTATATGGACGCCATGCGCCTTATCGCCTAGGCGTCCTAGTGATCAATTACTGCCGAGTCCCGCCTTGACATCGTGACAAATATGGCGTCTGGCCTGCACCACTACCATAAAGTTTATAAGAAAGACAAGATGGACTAACAATGTATAATCGTATACCTTAGTGATTGAATAGAAGATTTCAAAGGCATGTCAGCTTTATATCCAAAGCAATATATCCCAAACATAATATAGAAATGAAAACAAAGTCATAAAAATTCATAATGAAATTATCACTCAAGCTATCAAACAAAATCATCAAAGATCAAATCATCAACATCTCTCCCAACAGTGGCATCATCACTCAAAGCAAAGAGTTACTCTTCTACCATAATCATCATCAACATCCTCATCATCATTAGGAAGGCCTCCTCCTCTTCTCCAACATCGAGAATCGACTTCATTCACAATCACGACTCTTGAAGTGAAGCATTACCACGCTGTGGTGAGTAGAATAGACCCATCCTACGAGGAAGATTGCGTCCCTCGATGGCATCAGATGCACCAACAGCTCTATCAACATCCTCCCACGTAAGATCATCTCCATCATGAACTATATCTTGTTCGGGCACTATCCACTCATTACCCCAATCAAAGACATCTAGGACTAATGGATCGAAGTTTCTTCCAAGTTCGCGCCTACTTTGGAACCTATCAACAATTCGGCGATTGTATAGGACATGCACTAAATCATTTAACCGTTGATGCTCCAACCTATTTCTCTTCTTTGTATGAATCTAAAATTTTTGTTTAAAAAATATTAAGCAAAAAGAATATACTCCCTCCGTCCCATAGTTATAGGCTGATTTTCCATTTTGAGATGTCCCAATATATAGGCTACTTACTATTTATAAAATTTAGTTGGTTCATTATTTTACTTTTATGTCCTTATAATAAATATTCAACCATTACTCTTTTTTGAAGAAACAACCTTCAATGTCATTATTTTTATCACCGCATTTAATGTTGTTGTATTCTCAATAAAAGAATTCAACTTTTTAGACTTTACTAGTTTAACATATTTTGCGTATAAAAGACAATTGTACCAGCAATCAATGAAGTTAAAAGTTTCAATGTGATAAGGAGTAATTAATTTATTCATTAATTCTATATTAAGGGGTATATGTGAAAAATTTCTGTTAAAAATTAACTTAAACTAATTTTCTTAAACTATGTGTCAAAAGAAATCAGCCTATAACTATGGGACGGAGGGAGTATAAAATATTTATACATTTAGTTATGTACTAAATACTTACAAACTCGAAAGTGCACCAATTACGTTCACAACCGGAAGAACAACAAAGGCCGAGGATTCGCTTTGCAAACTTTGTAAGCTCAATAGCACAACCGCCAAAAGCATTCCACCAATCACCTACATTAGATGTAAAAAATTAAAAAAAATCAAATATAGTCTTAATTATTAAACTTAAAAGAAAAATTTATAGTTAATGTAATATGTTTACTAGGATTTTTTGTCTTTCGTTGTCTAATCGTCATGTCTTTAGAAAAGTCATCACGAGAAGATTCATAGACATCATTAAGTCGCTTATTATCTTATGCAGCAAAACTTGGTGGGAACCATTTTTGAAAGAACATCATTGAAGTTGCTACACAACTTGTAAGCCAAATTAGATCTTCTTCTTCTTTGATGTCAAAATACTTTCCCGGATTGAGAAACAATGCTGCCCCATATAACTTCTGCTCCATTTGGCATGCCCATCTTCGCTCAATGATGTCAATCACTTTCTTATCTGACCTTTGTTTGTTGTTAAAGACATCTTTGATCTTTTTCTTTGCATATTCCATCGCAAAGAAGAATCTCGAAAGAGTGGCCTCTCATCCAGAATCCACAATCCTCAAGACTACAAGTAATGGTTGTGAGGCTCTAATACAATCTTCTACATTGTGCCAAAAAGTAGAAAAAATAATTGTATCATACATGACAACCTCGAATTTGTCCAATCATCACTGATGAACAAGTGTCTCAAAGCATCCTTGTGCTTGCACAAGCTTTGAAGAGTCAGAAATGATGTAGCAAATCGGGTGATTCCCGATCTCACAAGGTCCCTCCCATTTGTTTTGGTCCTCATCGCCTCAAGAAAGCGACCATGTCTGTAAATGAATCCGGTTATTTTACGCGCCCTTCACGATTGTAGACTTAAATTGCTTCATATTACTATGTCCTTTAACATAAAAGTCAAGCAATGGGCGCACATGGTGTCCAGAACAAAGTCGGTCTCCTCTCCATCAACATACGACCTGCTGCCTTATAATTGGCGGCATTGTCCATCACCACTTGCACAACATACTCAGCCCCAATCTCTTTTATTTTCCCATCAAGTAGCTCTGTCAACATGTTTGCATCCTGAGATTGAGCAGAGGCATCAACTGATCCCAAAAAGTAAGTACCTGCAGGACTATTTGCAAGAAAATTTATCAAGTGTCTGCCTCTTCTATCCGTCCATCCGTCTGACATAAGACTGCAACCGTACTGCTTCCAAGAAGTTTTGTGTTTCTCCTTCAGTTCCTCTGTTTTAGTCTTGGCCTTCGCTAAAAGAGGAACCCCAACTCGTGATATGAAGGAGGCTTGTAACCTGGCCCATATTGCCCAATAGCCTCTGTCATCACCTCATAACTTCTTCGATTTGACGCATTAAAAGGGATGTCAGACTCATAAAAAAAGTTAGCAACATGCATGTCAACTTTCTCTTTCTCTTCCGGTGTCCTTAGAAGATTCTCCAAAGTAGTTTCGCTAGGACCTTTTCGATGCCTTTCGTCCACAACTTCTTCAGGAGATTTCCTAAAATGAGTTTCAATGGTCTTTGTTTGTTTTGTTTGTGATTGTGGCTTAGGGAATTGAAATACACTCTTCATCCTTTTAGATGCAGTCCCAGAACTTGGAACAGCTGTAGAGGAAGCATTAGAAGCATTGGAAGCATTGTTTGGAATATTAGATGACTGAATTTCTTCTACTTCATCATGGTCATCAAATTGAATTGGCTTATTCCT
This sequence comes from Panax quinquefolius, assembly GCA_020205615.1. NCBI lineage: Eukaryota > Viridiplantae > Streptophyta > Magnoliopsida > Apiales > Araliaceae > Panax > Panax quinquefolius. The sequence continues at coordinate 72,207 of JAINUW010000140.1, forward strand.
TTTGTTACCCATTATTGCTTGATGCATCTCATTTGAAATTTCTGTTGTAGTTCGAGGACACTTAGACACATCCCCATACCCACCAGTAAGATGTTTAAATCTCTTGATTCCTCCATGAACCTTTTTCCATGAGAGAATGCATTGTGACAAGATTTTATCGCTTCAATTCGCCAAAATGCATATTTCCACCCCGGATCTTTAGACTTGGCTTTTCTTTTAGGATCCTTAGTTGGATCATAACCCTCAGCTCCTGAACTTTCCGCCATTTAACTATCTACAATTCTACAAAATACAATTAAACAAACAAACAAGACATTGTAATTTATAAAATTGTAATAACAAAACAAATAAACAACTAAACATAGATGACATTATAAATTTATTTATAATCAAGAACTACAAAAGAAAAAGGACTAAAATGTAATCCTAGTTGATAACTTCTCTTTCTGCTTTATATTACTAGAATGCATGACATTTTACAACATAGTAATAAAACACAATCCTAATTGATCAATCAATCCCTCAACTTAATTTGTGATCAAAAAGTACTATTTTTAAAAATTTAAAATAAAATATTAAATTGTTGCTTGGCACTTGCAAAAAGAATCGTAGTTAAATTAATACATAATCAATAACTTTGCTTCACTTTTTGTTTCTCCAAATATTAACTTTTCGCAACAGCAACGACTCACTCCCCTCTTCAACTGAACAAAAAGTAGGAAATAAATAAAACAAAATCTAGAAGTTTATTTATCTTAAATCTGAGGATGGGTTTGACAAGAAGCAGGGTAGAAGAAGAAGAGAAGAACTAAGAAGAGCTCTATACCTGTAAACTGTCACGTCGTCGCCGCCGGAGTCAGTCGTTGCCGCCGAAGCAGGTTCGTTTCTCTCTCTCTCACTCATTTCGTTTCTTCCTCTTTGCGACTTGCGACTTGCGACTTGCGACTTGCGATCGATCGTTTGGGTCGACGTAATCTCTGTTTTTCTCTTTTCGTTTCTCCTTCTCTTCTGATGATTGATAACTGAAGTTCCGAGAGCGATCGTTTAGGTTTTTTTTACTGGGTCGGAACTCGGACCAAACCCGCTCAAACAAGTCGACGACTTACCAATATGGTCGTCCAAGGCGCTCGGAAGTCGTCCAAGGCGTCCGAGTCGGTGTCTGAGCGCGCGCATTTCTGCTTTCCCACCAAGTCGTCCCACCGCCTCGAAAATTTTTACCGACTTGACGCCTAGTCATCGCCTAGTCGACGACTTGACAAGCATGGTCGACTAGTAAGGTTATATAAATATATATTTGGCCCCATCATAAATGATTCTTTTCTTTTGTGGCACAAAACAATTCACGAACTGTCTTTTTATCCAAGTAATACATCAATGAGCCTATTAAATATTAAGCCAACAATCCACCATCAAAGATTCCAGAAGGCATGTCAGCATAATCAAATCTACAAGCGATGCTCAGAGCTACGGGAATTGATTTTATGTTATTTTTTCAACAAGTAAAATATATATCATAAGAAACTGTCTAAATTAAGCAAATCTAATATTCTCATGAGGACTTGTGCAATGTAGAAGACATAGGTTAAATAAGCACGAAAGAAGGTCTACGCAGAATAAGGCACCTGATAAAATGGTGCATGCCAAGAGTATTTTGTATTTAACCTACCTTTTCTAGTGCCAGAGCAAGCTTTGAGAGATTTGAATATATGCTTCGTGCAGCCAATAAGATCTGTTCAGTATAAAATTAAAAGATAAATATTAAAGTTAAATTTAAAATTTATACTGTACAAGAAGGTATTATAGAGTTTTTGAAAATGACCAAAATTTCAAACACCCTAATATCTTTCAATAATTAAGCAATTCAGTGGGCGACGGTTAAAGGGAACAAGAAGGGAATTAATAAAACCGAGTGAAACTTGATATTCAAGTAATAACATAATACCTCAGAAAGTCTTTGAAGGGTAAATGGCGGGCCCTCAATAAAACTATGAAGAGCTGCAACAGAATAACATAATATGACTTATGAGCAATAAAAGAATTCAAAAGTTAAAAGAATGCATCAAAAAACCAGCTCAAGCTTAAAGATTCCAGATAAGCTAATAAAAATATATTATCAAATACTCCCTCATCTCAAAATGTTGGTAATTAATTCCATGCTAGGATGTCCCAAAGTGCCCGTAAAAAAATCAATTTTAAAGCTAATCCAACCCAAAAAAATCCAACATTGACCTTACATGTTTAGGGATATATATAATATAATTAAGACGAGTTTTAAAATTTGTTAAAAGTAATAATAGTATAACAATATTAAAGATAAGTGGTGAGTTATTTTCTTAAACTTCCAGTCTTTCAAAATTGACAGTCAATTTGAGAGGGAGGGAGTAATAGAAATGGTGAACCTCCCTGAACCTAAAGATGCCCTAGTTGCAAGACTTGAAAGCTTTAAAGCCTAGAGAGGCAGGTAGCTTGGCCCTAAATGGTTTGTTTTCCAATATAATCTACTGAAAAAAAAAACATATTTTCAGATAAAATAAATTGTGAGTATGGTTTTTAAAACATTTTTTTTATTATCAACCACTATTGAGATAAATAATATAATTTTTACGTTTCTTGCAAACTGGCCCTTTTTAACTGAATTTCCTAAAAATAAATTAATTCAAACAAATATTTGGCTTTAATTTCTGTTTCGTATAAGAGCCTCTACACAAAGCCCGTTATATTCATGCTACTGTGGACCTTCTTCTCTTCCTCCACGCAGCTCACTCCTCTTTTTTAACACTAAAAAGCAGCAATTTTAAAGGCAGTGTACTAAAATTTTGAGAATAGTATTTAAATATGTCATATATTCTACTCATAAGGCCTGAAACAGCTAAAGTAAACTATCAGTATTAATCATAGAATCTCAACTAAATCTATAAACATATTTTAAAAAGTTTAGAACTAAAAAGATTGGAGGAAAGTAAGTATTCAAATAGAAACAGCCTTTGAAATACATGAGAAGAAAGTTTATAGAGCAAAACCAATTAGTACACAAGGCCCAAGAGAATGACGATATACTAATCAATTTCAGTGACTAAAAATGAACTCAGTAAAGTATGGTCTTACATACTTGAGTAGGGTGCATGGATCTTACTATTTTCCTCTATCTATGGCATGTCAATTATTTGATATAAGTTCTTCTATACTCCTTCCGTTCCAAAATATAGGATCAAGTTGACTTTTCAAAGTCAATTTGAGATATTTTTAAATACAAAATTGATGTGATTCATTCAACTTTTAGAAAAAATAAATCTTGCAATTAGTAATAGATTGTTAATCGTTTTTACAATTTTCATAGTTGTATAGTACAAAACTAAATTAATTCATATCAATTTTGAACATGGGAATATCTTAAATTGACTTTAAAAAGTCAATATTGATTCTATATTTTGGAATGTAGGGAGTATTTTTTTCACTATCTCAGTTACATTAGGGTTAGGTGTACCTCCCTCGTAATTACAATTGATGATGTTCTTTCATTGTCCTAACTAATCCAACTGTTCGTCTAATCTGTACTGCAACCCATTTTAGTTGTACTTTTCAGGTTACTTCTATTGATTATACTCTAATTCCTTCATTCACAAATTTTTTCTTTGATAAGTTCCTTCATTTTTATTTTTATCTCTTTTTTATGTAGTTAAATATTATATGTTCTTTTATAAAAGCAGATCTAGTTACATGCTTCTAAACTATCCAACATCCTATCAGATAAAGCAAGACGAATCTTACAGTAATAATATTTCAGAAGTCATAGCATGTCATCAAGCAATAACTATCACAAAAGTCTCATTTCAGGGGCAGCTCAAGAAAGCTGAGAAGGTACATGAAGTGGAAGTACCATCATCCAACCTTTTGACCAACTCCGGATAGGTTTCTCCTAATGAAGAAGTTTACTGATCACTTGTCATTTTTGCCTCTGGATACTCTGAGAGGATCTATTGATAGAAGTTGTGAGAGAGAGACTTGGGGGCAAATATAAAAGAAGGTTCAATATCTGACACCTAAAGAGTAAAAATGCAGTATGAATTGGCAAAAAAACTAAAAAAAATTAGATGATGATATTGAATCCTGCTATAAGCTGGCAGCCTGACATGCCTGCCCATACCTGTTTTAGATGGAAGGATAACATGCTCTTCAATTTGTCCCAGTCATGCCTGAAGTGCAAAATATAAATACATTTTAAGAGCAAAACATGGGTTGCTATCTGTATCTAGAATCTTACTAAACTGAACAGGACAAGAATAATATACATACACCATAGGTTACAGGGTGAAGTATATGATGAACAAAGACTATACAAGCATAAAATTGTACGACCTGTTGTCTTACCTTATGACAAGAATTTCAAAAATTATAGAATCCGTTAAGTTGGACTTTGAAAGTGTTACGTGGTCCGCGACCAAAAAATCAAATGACTCCGTCATGAGTGGATTGGATATTTTGTACAGTGTATTGGGGCAAAATCTTCTGATACGAACAATCAATAACACGGGAAGAGTTATCTGACAAGATTTAATTAAATTTATATTTTGGTATTTATAGAAAATTTAAATATTTGATGTATTTTTATTTATTTATTAATTAATAATCAGGAAGTTTTAATTATTAATTAGTAATTTTAGGAAGTTTTTCAATTCTATTGTAATTAGGAAGCTATTTAGCTAGGTTTTTGATCCTAAATCAATTTGTTATTCCCTTATAGGATTAGGGTTCCTTTTACTAGTATAAATATGGGGCAAGACTGATGTAATTGAAAAAAGAATTATTATTATCAGATTTATGAAATATACTGCTTAGTCAACTTATCCCAAACTTTGTGAATTATCCCAAACTTTGTGAATTCTTGTGATTGCAAAGTACATAGATTCAATTCATGTGATTGTCTCTATTCTCTTTACCGTCTTCCTGGCTTATCAAGTCGTTGCCTAGGCAACGACTAGGCGACGCTTAGTCGTCAGGTCAGTGAGAAGAATTAAGTCGTCTGGGCGACTTGGTCGAAAGTCAGAGAGTCGAGCACTCGGTCAAAAAAGGCGTCGCGTTGGACGATTTAGCAGCAACATGGACGACTGAATTTCAGATCGGGCGACTTGGATTTATGGGTCAGGTATGGTTTGACTAGAACTTAATCGGGTTATATAAAAAAAAATTAAGGAAGCTAAAACCTTAATCATCGTCCAGATCAATTACAACTCAAAAGCCAACAAAATTTATCTGAGAAAGGAGAAAGGGAGAGCAACAAAGAGGAGAGCAAGCAACTTACCCGTCGACTCCGACAACTTCGGCGACTTCGTCTTCGGCGACATCGGCTTCAGCAACATAGGCTTCGGTGCCTTCTATTCTATTTCTCTTCTTCTCTTCTCTACTTTAGTCTACTCTTCTTCTCTTTCCTTTGGGTGATCTTCTTTTTGAGAGAAACAAAGAAGGATAGCCAAGAGCTCTCTGTATTTTTTTTTTGGTATTCTGTTTCTGTCTCCTTTTTTGATTGGGGTAATCTGACTCCTTTTAATTTTTTTTTATATGATATATGCTTACTTGCTTAGACCATGGTACACGTGCCAACTTATCTAATTGTTATGGTCTGACCTTTGTCCTACTTTACGCATGCATGAAGTAAAGTAATTACTATCTTTTTTTTGGTATGGCTGGGTCTCATGCAAGAGCCAATTCAATTATAATTCAAGAGATTAAAGAAAAAAATAGTTTTATAATATTGTTTGTCTTGTCTTTATGCTATGGCCAATGCAACTATTTAATTTTTTTATATGATATATGATGCATTGTTATCTTGTGCTTATATTGAATTAAACTAAATAGTAGTATATTACAAATGTATCACCATTTATATAATTTGAAGTTGGTATATAAATATTACAAATCATTAGAAATATAAATATATAAATATTCATATAAATGTTAATATATATAATTTTATTCGTATAAAATTTATATTGTTAACGACTTGTCGACTTGTGGATGACTAGTCATGCGCCTTGTCGACTAAGCGCTTAAGCTCCCGGCTGTCGCCTTGCCTCGACTTGGCGCCTTGATAACTATGTCGTCTTCTGCTGTGTGAGTTGGCATCAGAGCAAGGATTCTAGCCTGTGAATTGATGGCTGTTGAACGTATGTGAGATAACCCACTCCGATGTCAGTGTGAAGAAGAATGATGTCGAGCGAAGCTGCTTAGCCGGGGATTGCAAACAACCGCTCGTTCATCGTGGAGACTAGGTAAAACTAGTCGAATCTATCTTTTAATTTTTTCTTTATCCAAAAAAAATTGTTGTTGTTGAATTACATCACCATAACCGTTGCCCATCACATAATTTGTCGCATCGATTATCAACTAGTTCACCAAGTCACAAATTGTTATCTCGGGTTATTGCATTTCCTTTTCTTTGATGCACACGGAATAAGTGGACAAAAGAATCAATCCAGATCTGTGTATCGAAAATGTCTAAAGCTACAAAGGCACGTATTGAACAAGTATGAGATTATATTGACTTCCTTAAGAGTGAATGTGATTAGTTAGATTAGGATATTTTTGTTCGTCATCGTAAAAACTTGTTGCCCCAATATGATGATCTTTTGGAGGAATTAGAAGAAACACATTATAGACTTGACAAGTTGAAATATCGATATCAAGTTGAGAAAAGAAGAGCTAGAGAAGAACGTCAAATTAGAGAGCTTTCTTTTCTGATTAATGAAGTTAGGAGGTGTTGCAAAAATTTGATAGCCTGCAAGGAAAATCTTCAAGAAAGTTGTAGTGCATCAATCCTATTTCTCAGACATGTGATTTGTTCGTTTTAATAGAAAACCTGGAAGACACAAAAAAGGTAGTTGAAAAAGCGGTAATTGTTAAAGACGAACCAATCTTAGTGGTTGAAAAGGATCGTGATTTGGAGTCATCGCGACATAAGGATACAGACATCGTAAAAATTGAGATTGGTCGTGAGATTGTTTAAAATCCTATGTTTGATAACTTGATTTTTTTTGATTTCATCGTTCCTAATCATTTGTTGCAAGTGCAGGTTAATACGAAGGATTTGCTTACTTCAAAATTATTTCTAAAATTTTTCTTTGAGAAGCAACACCGTGAATACATGGAACAAAGAAGAGTGCGAATGTCTAACCGTTAGTGCTTGATATTACTTCATTTTAAAATTCTCAAAGAAAAGGGGAATGACACGGGAAGAGTTATCTACCAAGATTCGATATAATTTATGTTTTCGTATTTATGGAAAATTTAAATATTTAATGTATTTTTATTTATTAATTAGTAGTGAGGTAGTTTTAATTATTAATTAGTAATTTTAGGAAGTTTTTCAATTCTATTGTAATTAGGAAGCTATTTAGTTAGGTTTTTGATTCCAAATTAATTTGTTATTTTCTTATAGGATTAGGGTTCCTTTACTAGTATAAATATGGGGTAAGACTGATGTAATTGAAAAAAGAACTCTTATTATTATCAGATTTATGAAATATTGTGACTGCTTAGTCAACTTATCCCAAACTTTGTGAATTCCTGTGATTGTAAAGTACATAGATTCAATTTCTAGATTCAATTTCTGTGATTGACTCTATTCTCTTTACCCGTTGTGTCAGTATGACATATAAATGATTCATGTTCATTCTGAGACTAAATATAAGCAGCTACACAGTATCAAAATGGCTCCTCAAGTTAATTTAACATGGGGGCGTTGCCAAGTTGTATTATCCTATACTTTGATTTTTGAGTGGCAACTAGCAGGTATAGACTTATGATGTCATTGGTAATAATTAATATCATATGCCAAACAGGGTCGGTGACTATAAAGGGGTCTACAAATGTGATGATAGAATCATTTGCAGCAATTGCAGCATTCACATTGTGATAGCTGTGCCACAGCACAATGATACCTCCTTGAGTCAACTATCACAACTATGGGAATGCCAGTTGCACTGCCTTCAGCAGTATTTACTCTGGTGCCAGCAAAACTGGGGAATTCTGATGTCTTAAACAGCTGTTTCTCAAATTCCTTTAAAGATATGAACGCCTAATTCTTTTCCTCACATTTGGTAGATTTAGTCTTTTGCTTTTGGAGAAGATTGCTTAATTTTCAAGAAAACAAGAATGTATAACAAAATACTTTTAAGATATTAACATAGAGCGATGGGTGTGGCGCTTTTAAAATTAGGTATCGTCCACCCATCTTGGTCCGCCATTATACGTAGATATATAAATTCAAATACAACTTATTAACCTAAGCGTAGGTAGTCTAATACGATATAAATCGAGTTTGAATACAAATATTGTCTACTAGATATTATACAAACTCAAAATGAGTCCTCATTACAACTATTATCACACTATTTCACGAATAGTGAGGACTACTAATCTTATCCTCCGGACCATTACTCCGTTCCCCGACTCGTCTAAAATTTATGTTCTCATTTCGAAGAAACGGTGAAAGAAAGGGTGAAAGCTCAATGGCCCGAGAAGAAATATTATGACTAAGATAATGCGAGAATAAATTATCATTAGCCTTCAATGATGTTAAAGCGATAAAATACAATAGACAACCGGTTTAAGCTGCGGTGAATATGCAATCCATTAAAAGAGTCAAGTAGAGAATAAAATCTACTATCTTTTAGGTTTTAAAAGGTTTTCATCAATTTTTATATTTGAGACTCACTTAATAAATAAACCACCACATCTAATCATCCCCGCACTACCACGGTCGAGGATTTTCATCAAATTATCAATGGTCATGACTATACCGAATCACCCTTGGTCATAATCATACCAAAAACTATCCATCATCATTGCATTACGGCCACCGAGGACTTTTATCACATCATTTATAATAACAAAGCCATGATTATACCGAATGATCCTCGTCATAATCATACTAAGTTCATCTATGCACGTAAGCCAAAGATAACATAATATATCATGAGGATGATGACAATGACATAATAATTCAATAAAACAAGTTCAAGAATTATTTTATCCGAGGAATTAGTAACGTCCAAATTGTCAACAAGATCTTGTTTTGTAGAGTAAAATTCAAGAATGATCGAGAAGAATATTTCCATGAAAAGATCTTTGGATGAAACGCAAATATCAAGGATATTCTACTAATTTCATGGAGTATAAGTCAAAGTTTTAACCATTTGGGTATAATAAAGAATGGAATAACAAAAGAAATCACCACGTACATGCGGTGCCAGTATAGATAAAAGTTATTCAGCAGAATAATAATAACGGAACCAAAGTTAGGTGAAATTCACACAAGACAGGATGATCCAAATGAATAATAAATCTTTGAATAATAAACAATGAAACCGAGTGTAGGTGTAAAACACACGCATGAGGATATTCCAAATGAGAATAATAAATGGAATAATAAACAATGGAACCAGTGCGGTGTAAAACACACGAGCATGGATATTCCAATGAATAATAAAGAATGGAATAATGAAGAAGATCACCAAGTATAGGGGATTCGGCGTATACTGAGTTATTCCAATGAGAATAAATAAGGATGGAATAACATAAGGATTTCACCAAGTATAGGGTATGCGTATACTGAGGTTATGTATAGGGTATACCACTTTTACAAAGTTATTCAAATGAGAATAATAATGAATGGAATAATGAGAGGTTCTCCTCATGAATACAAACGAATAATATCCCTTACGGTACAACAAATAATACCCCTACTAGTAAAAGACACTTTAGATATCAAAGTAAAGTGAAGTACCGAATACTCTTCTTCTTTCTCTCTATAGATTTTCTCTCTATAGCTTCTCTCTATAATTTCTCTCTACAGAGTTTCAATTGAATTCGTAAGAAAATAATGAAGGAATGAGCTTTATTTATAGGAAAATAGAATGCATAGTAATTAATCCATGAGCGGTCAGATTGATTTACTTTAATCTGACGGTCCATATTTAAAGCAAAATCTTTTAAATAAAATATAATATATTCTATTTATATAAAAATATTTTACTATGCAAACACTATGCAACACTATATAAAAATACTATGCAACACTATGCATAATAAAATATAATATATTCTATTTATAGAATAACTTTAATAAAAGTATTACATTTTTTATATAAAAGATGTTTTCGTTTTATTATGTTAATAATCTGAATAAAACAAAAGCGTCATTATCGCTTATAATAATTCATATTATTAATCGATGATAATGGAATCAAATTGAGTGACTTCTCACATAAGCATCGATAATCAATACCTGGTGTCTTACTATGCAACCACACGTCTTCTTGTACTTTTACTACTTGAGAGTAGTTCAACAAGATTAAGCGGTAAAACTTCCGTCGTTATTTCAATAAAATATTTTTGTCGTTTTTCTCAATCCGACAATAATTTTTGTGGGGTCCACCAATGATTGGAGTAGTTATGCGAATATTCCTGCTAAACCGAATATTCTCAGACCAATCGAATATAATATAACCACTTGCATACTTTGCAAAATTTATAAATACTACCCACAACTATAATATTATCTCAAATTCACACCATAATATTAAAAATTATTTCGATAAAATTTAAATCTTTATTGATAAAATCTGGGTCTCACAATCTCCCTCTTTATGGAATTTAAGCCCTCGAAATTAGGGTGCGATACTGGTATGATAAAGAGGTGAGGATACCTTGAATACCTTTATCGTTGAAAACATTAAATTCATCTTTGCAATCCTACCAAAGATATTCATTAACAATTCATCTTTTGCACTACTGGTGAAAGATATACAATTTCAAAACCAATAATATCGAGAGGCGACTTAATAGTATCACGACCATTTAATTATCCATACACGGCTGGCCAAGGATATTCGTGTTTTCAATTCTGATCATGATTATCCGAATAATCCTTGGTCATAATCATACCAAGTCTATCAATGCACTACGACCAAAGATGACTTTTACCACATCCAGTGAATTAATATTTCATTCTTTGAGACTCATTTCAATAATTAATTCATATCATCGAATCATCCCCGCACTACGTGCCGAGGATATTCATTTAGTATCACGACCACGAATTATCCATGCACTACTACCAAAGATAATCGTGTATTCATTTAGTATCACGACCATAAATTATCCATGCACACTACTACCAAAGATAATCGTGTATTCATTAGTATCACGACCACAAATTATCCATGCACTACTACCAAAGATAATTGTCTATTCATTAGTATCACGACCACAAATTATCCATGCACTACTACGAAGATAATCGTGTATTCATTAAGATCACGACCACGAATTATCCATGCACTACGTGCCAAAGATAATCGTGTATTCATTAGTATCACAACCACAAATTATCCATGCACTATGGCCAAAGATAATCGTGTATTCATTAGTATCACGACCACAAATTATCCATGCACTACGTGCCAAAGATAATCGTGTATTCATTAGTATCACCACCACGAATTATCCATGCACTAAAGCCAAAGATAATCGTGTATTCATTAGTATCACGACCACAAATTATCCATGCACTACGGCCAAAGATAATCGTGTTTTCAATTACGGTTATGATTATACCCTAACAATCCTCGGTCATAATCATACCAAGTCCATCTATGCACTACTTCTCATCATGAGATGACTTTCAACATAATATAAACATGAGGATAATGATATAAAGAATCAATCAAATGAGATAAAGGATAAATATTAAACATTTATAATATAATTTATCCGAGATTCAAGAATATCCCCATGTTATCAATCACTTAATAATCTCATAATCTAATATCATTAATATTACAACAATATTTTAATCACTTCTTAAATTTATAAACAATTTATCTCAATTGTTTACGCTTTTACCATATAATGCATTTAATCATTCAAAATGCCATACTCATAAGATATCATCACCAATTATCAAATCCTCATCAAAAAATATGCATATACTCTATATAGGATCCTCTAGCCATAAAATCCTATTTTCAACTTTGTTACTTCACATAACATATTTAACTCATATATGTTCAGAACTAAACTATTTTCATGAAAAATACCAAATCAGTCCCAAAAATATTTTTTTTTGGGATTTAGCATAATATAGTCCCATAATGAAAATATATTTTTCTCGGAATTTTTAAAATTCATTTACTATTTTTCAAAAATCAATTTCTAATTAATTTCTTAAGAAATTAGCTACCTCAAGTTTAACTCCAAAAATTCCCAAATCTTGGCAGGACCTTACACATGTTAACGTGAGCTTCTAGTTTAAATTTCATGGTCATCGGAGTTATAGAACTCCGGTTATAGCGTTTTTTGTCGGAAAAACCTAAATATTGAAATAGTCATAACTTGCTCATTTTAAGTCAGAATGAGCTCATTTTTGGACAGGAGGTACTTTATACCATATACCTTCATGTCCCAAAAGGCCAGAATTTTTCTCATAATTTAAGTGGCCAAAACAGCCTCTCTAAAATCATGGCAGAAGCTTTTTTGGTTTTTGCAGCTTTGCACTCCTTTGCTAAAATCAGTCCACACAAAAATCTACAACACCTTTTCCAGTAATTCCACTTGGATTAGTTAAGTAACTCATAGATCTAACTCTAGGACTTGACCACATTCAAAAATTCAAAATATAATAGGAGATATGGTCAATTGAATTTCATGTTACGTTTTTCACCAAAATCTGATTTTCAACTCTTTGTGATTTCTAAGAAACTTTCATGTTTTCACATACTAACCAACATAACTCATTATAACACTTACTAATACCACGTATACCCATGATTTTCATTAGTCCAATGCTTTTATTATGACTTTCATCATAATCCACGTAAATGATCCTTTTAGTTGAAGAAATATTTGAGGGTTTAAGAAATGGGTTTTTGTCTTTGGAATCAATACAAAATTCGATTTCACGCTCTAAGTAGGCTAAGAAGTCTTCAAGAATACGCCAGAAAATTTATTAATAATAGAAATATCATTCAAAAGCTGCGACTCTCATCAAGACTTGGATAGTACATCACATTGATACCAACTGTGACTTCTATCCCTTAACCTAGATAAGACCTCACAATGATACCTATAAACTTGCCATCTTCATTCACGATGTTGCCTCTGAGAGAAAGTTAAGCTTCGGTGCATTTCACACAAGGAAGTCAACAACGAAAGGTTCGGGGCTCTTTACTTATGGCTTGATATGACAATGATTAACTTTAGGGTTTGGTTACTTTGAATTAGGTATAATGAGGTTGTTATAAATATAAAAGCTAACAACCTTACGAAAAGCATGATGAGTAGTTAACCAATTAATTCGAAAATCACATCAAAGGCAAATATTTTCAAAAAGATAAGATCGACATGTAACGTGAAAATGTTTATTTGAATTAAACAAGATTTAAAAATAAAGCAGAACGAAGGCTCCTCCTAACGAAGTTTCAACCAATAAGTCAAAGTTTAACTTCTTGAGTCAAATTCAAACGTTGAACACAACTAGGTGAAATAAAAGAGTGGGTAGAGGCGGTATCTAACACGGTATAGACTTCGCAAGAGCTTATGATTAACTTACCCGTGATAATTTTATTGGGTTCCTCGTCACGAGAAAAAAAAAAACGCTCTCTTAAACTCGGCTTTGGTTTGTGCGGGGATGACCTTTTGGTGCCTCCATCCTAGTTGAATTTGTCTTGATGGAACGACAAAATCGAGCTAAGTGACCTTCTCTTCCACAATTATAACATGCTTTGACGGCATGGCGCGAGCAGATTCGATCGATGTGTCCTCTCTCCGCATTTAAAGCATATAATAGGTGGTCCTTCTCCTTCCTTAACAACGGTCTTTGGTCTTGACGTCTTTCCATCATTGTTGAATCTCCTTTTCTTGAAATGTCCATTCTTATTATTTTGGCCCGATTACCACCGAAGTGGTTACCATATCTCCGCCTGTTGATTCCCTCCACGCTTGTTGTCACCGCGATGACTACTCTCATTTGGTATTATAATTTTCTTTACCGCTCTCTTTTAGTTGCGTTGACTCGTTATCGGCGCCTCCACTAATCGAGCCCTATTTACAACATCTGAATAAAACACGGTTTATGAGAAATAAGATGTTGGCGTATCTCCGCTTCAAACCTCTTAAAAACATTCGCGCCATTCTCTCTTCATTATCCACCAAGTGGGGACGAACCGTGATAACTCCGCAAATTTTGCCTCGTCATTGCGACACGGTCATATTGTTTTGTTCCAACTTGATAAACTCCACACTTCATGTGGCGAATACTTTCGAGGAAAGTATTTGTCGTTGAACGACTCTGGAACTTCTCCCAAGATATCTTGAGACAAAGTCGAGTTGAGTACGTTTTTACCGATTCCCACCGAGAATCGCCTCTCGCGCAAGAACATAAAGGCTAAAAAGGAACCTTTTGCTCCTCGGAGCATCCCAAGACATCAAATATCTTGGTAATCTGCTTTATCCATGCTTTCGCTGAAGTGGTTTTGGCTCTCCCTTAAACTCCGGTGGTCCCAGCTCTTGAATTGTTTAGCGGTGTGGCCGAGAGTTTTTCGTGTTTCCACCTACGTTTTGGGGCGAGAGTCGCTTTCACCGATGTTGCATGAATTCTAAAACCTTTAAACGTCATCGTCATTCATCAATTGATCGGTGTTGTTGTTTACAGGAGGATTATCGCCATCCTATTGCACATTGTCACGATTATTGATCGTGGAGAATCAAGCGGTCTCACAATGCTCCATTCTTATTCTCAACATTCCGGATGCCATTTTCAAACACCGCCACAAAATAAGGGTTAATTGACATGCAATATATTATCACTATACTCGACCGAACCAATCAAATACCAAATAAACTTAGGTAGGTCATACTAGCGAAGGAATTCCGTCTCTCCCTCCTAGTTCTTATCTCGCATCTTAGCTGAGGATCATATCCCTAAGCTCGATACCAACCGTGATGCCCCCAAAATTGGTATACGTCACCCATCTTGGGTCGCCACTTACACGTGGTACATAAATTCAAATACAACTTACTAACCTAAGCGTCAGGTGTACAATATGACATAAAGCGTGAGTTTGAATACAAATATTGTCTACTAGATATTATACAAACTCAAAAGGAGTCCTCATTACAACTATTATCACACTATTTCACGTAGAATAGTGAGGACTACTAATGCTATCCTCGGACCATTACTCCGCTTCCCGACTCGTCCAAATTTATGTTCTCATTTCACGAAGAGAACGGTGAAAGAAAAAGGTGAGCTCAACTAGCCCAAGAAGAAATATTATGACTAAGATAATGCGAGAATAAATTATCATTAGCCTTCAACAGTGTTAAAGCGATAAAATACAATAGACAACCAGTTTAATCATGAATGAATATGCAATCCATTAAAAGAGTCAAGTAGAGAATAAAATCTACTATATTTTAGGTTTTAAAAGGTTTTCATCAATTTTTTTATCATTTGAGACTCGATTTTAATAAATAAACCACCACATCTAATCATCCACGTACCACGGTCAAGGATTTTCATCAAATTATCAATGGTCGGGGACTATACTTAGAATCACCCCGGTCATAATCATACCAAAACTATCCATCCATCGCATTACGAAAGCCAACGAGGACTTTTATCACATCATTTATAACAAGCCGTGAT
Organism: Panax quinquefolius; assembly: GCA_020205615.1. Taxonomy (NCBI): domain Eukaryota; kingdom Viridiplantae; phylum Streptophyta; class Magnoliopsida; order Apiales; family Araliaceae; genus Panax; species Panax quinquefolius. The sequence continues at coordinate 87,910 of JAINUW010000140.1, forward strand.
TATACCGAATGATCCTCGGTCATAATCATACTAAGTTCATCTATGACGTAAGCAAAGATAACATAATATATCATGAGGATGATGACAATGACATAATAATTCAATAAAACAAGTTCAAGAATTATTTTATCCGAGAATTAATAACGCCCAAATTGTCAACAAGATACATTTTGTAGAGTAAAATTCAAGAATGATCGGAAGAATATTTCCATGAAAAGATATCTTTGGATGAAACGCAAATATCAAGGATATTCTACTAATTTCATGGAGTATAGAAGTCAAAGTTTTAACCATTTGGGTATAATAAAGAATGGAATAACAAAAGAAATCACCATGCATGCGGTGCTTGGCATAGGCGAGTTATTCCAACGAGAATAATAATAACGGAACCGGTCGGTGGGTGAAATTCACACAAGCAGGATGATCCAACAGAATAATAAATCTTGAATAATAAACAATGGAACCGGTCCAGGTGTAAAACACACGAGACGAGGATATTCCAATGAGAATAATAAATGCGGAATAATAAACAATGGAACCAGTGCGGTGTAAAAACACAGACGAGGATATTCCAAAGAATAATAAAGAATGGGATAATGAGAAGAAGATCACCAAGTATAGGGGATTAGCGTGATACAAAGTTATTCCAGCCAGAATAAATAAGGATGGAATAACATAAGGATTTCACCAAGTATAGGCCGGCGCATATACGAGGTTATGTATAGGGTATACCACTTTTACTGAGTTATTCCAATGTAATAATAATGAATGGAATAATGAGGTTCTCTTCATGAATACAAACGAATAATATCACTTACGCAGGTACAACAAATAATACCCCTTACCATAAAAGACCTTTGGATATCAAAGTAGTGAAGTACCGAATACTCTTTCTTCTTTCTCTCTATAGATTTTCTCTATAGCTTCTCTCTATAATTTTCTCTCTAGAGTTTGAAGGAATTCGTAAGAAAATAATGAAGGAATGAGCTTCATTTATAGGAAAATAGAATGCATAGTAATTAATCCATGAGCGGTCCAGATTGATTTACTTTAATCGACGGTCCATATTTAAAGCAAAATCTTTTAAATAAAATATAATATATTCTATTTATATAAAAATATTTTTATATGCAAACATTTATGCAACACTATGCAAAACACTTATCAAAAATCTTATGCAACACTATATCATAATAAAATATAATATATTCTATTTATAGAATAACTTTAATAAAGTATTACATTTTTATATAAAAGATGTTTACGTTTTTTATTACGTTAATAATACTGAATAAAACAAAACGTCATTATCATTATAATAATTCATATTATTAATCGATGATAATGGAATCAAATTGAGTGACTTCTCACATAAGCATCGATAATCAATACCAAGTGCTACTACTTTAACCAATACCACGATTATTCGTATTTTTACTACCGAGAGTAGTTCAACAAAGATATCAGCAGTAAAACTTCCGTCGTTATTTCAATAAAATATTTTTGTCGTTTTCAATCATCAAAACAATAATTACATTGTAGGGGTCCACCAATGATTGGTAGTTATACGAATATTCCTGCTAAACAGAATATTAAAACCAATCGAATATAATATAACCACTTGCATACTTTACAAAATTTATAAATACTACCCACAACTATAATATTATCTCAAATTCACACCATAATATTAAAAATTATTTCGACAAAATTTAAATCTTTATTGATAAAATCTGGGGTCTCACACAGGGAGCTAAAGCATTTTCATTGCAGGGTGAAATATTTTTACCTTATTTACATAATGCGGCAAGTTATTTTATATATATAGGGACTAGGCTGACAACCAAATACCACAAGCCAACACAAAGTATAATACTTGTGATACTTGTTGATAACATGACAATACGAATTGGTCAAAGTCACAACTACAAAAAGGAAATTGTGAGTTTAATCCCTTGTCTGTTTTTACATAATGCCTATTTATGTTTCTGATGTACAACTAGTCCTTCGAACTCAGTGTCCGCCTTACTAGATCTAGGTGTCGGCTAAATCCAAATATACAACAGTGTGGGTAACATTGAGGACATGTGTTATGCCAATCCCTTTGAGCTTCACATCATGCCAATTGCCAATTTATGTGTTCAGAGAGTGGCATACAAGAAATGCAAATCTGAAATATATATATACATATATATATATATGCACAGTTGCACACACACAATCACATTCTCACACACATGCAATAACTCCATCTTTAATGCTATATACACTCAATATTAACCTAATGCTACAAGACAAATATTAGCCTTATATATTTGCTTTTACAAGTCAGACAATTGCAATAAAAATATTTATAAATATGGCTGTAAGCATACCAAAACTTGCCAGTGGCTGCTATGACTTCCAGGATGTTTCTCACTTCTTCTTCAGCAAACTCATCCTTGGATTCTATGCCACTGCAATCTCAAGTGGAAGATAGCATTAATAAATCGATGATGTCATGCAAAAGTAAATGGATTAAGAGAAAGTTAATTCATGCAAAAAAAGGTTTCTTAATACAGAAATTAAGTGGGAAAAACATTTATAAACAGTGCTTCTGATTGCTATCTTAATTTTGCTAAATAACATTCTCACTAAACAAATTATTACCCAGATGATACATAGATATTTGTTGAGAATTATGCACCAAGGTATATTGATATTCATTACTGAATAGCGTGAGTCACATATAATACTACAAAGGAAAACCAACAAATTTATACAGATGACCTCACTGAGTTACGTAATTGAGAGCATCAGTACTTTCGAATTAAAAGTTAAATTACCACAGTTGAACATTGTAAAGTATTTAGATCATTTTGCAGTTGGTTCCATTTTATAGTATCCACTAATAAGCAAACATAAAACACTTATTTCACTCTGTTTTCCAGTTTCATATACAACTATATATATATATATATATATATATATATGTGTGTGTGTGTGTGTGTGTGTGTGTTGTGTGTGTGTGTGTGTGTGTAAATATATATACAGCTAATACTATACACTCGCATATATTCCTCCCAAAATGATAAAATTCTTGATGAAATGAGATGTTTAACTATTATGGAAAACAAAGCATGTACCCATGATTTGAGAGACTGGAAACCAAATTATCACGGTTATGGTCAATGACACTGGAAGAATTAGCCGACTGCAGCTCTGAAATTTCTGTCACTGGTGTCTCCATCACGAGCCTGGCATACAGAAGACAGTAAATCAGATCAACATTTGGACAATATGATATTATGACTACTGAAAAACCCACAAAAGAATGTCTGAGCAAAGATCAACACTCGGGCAATATGGTACTATGAGTACCAGTTAAAATAAAAATAAAAAGGAAAACCCTCAAAATAATATAATCTTAGCAAGATCAAAATTCGGACAATATGGTATTATGACTATTAATAAAAAAAATATAAGGAAAACCCTCAACAGAATATAATCTGAGCATGCATTAACACATTGATCAAAATAAAATGAATTCATTTGAGCTATAACATGTAAACCTTTACATCATGGAACACAAAATGGTTCATTATACCTCACACAAAACGGAAAACAAATATTATTAGCAAATTCAGTGAGCGTAAGACTTTTTACACTGTGTTTCTGAGTTTGGTATGGTTGAGATGAGCCAATAAAAAAATGTCAAGGAACTAAATAAGCTTTAACCTAATATCAACACTTACAACTCTTGAAACTGAATAAAGCAGCTAAGGAGGGAGCATCTATGTGTGTGTGTGTGTGTATATATATATATATATATATATATATATATATATATATATATATATATGATCATATGAACACATCAGAAACCCTAACTTGGATAATAAAACTTATGATATCAATAAACACGAAGTAGGAAAAATACCCGAGAATGCTCGAGTGAAAGAGCTAAATAGAAGAGCTTCAAAGACCGCCAATAGAGGAGATAGGAAGTTAGAGTTCAGGCGAGAAGACGAAGATGGCAGGGGAAGGGGAGTTCCACAGACTACACTATCTAATATCTATTATTGAGGTCGAGGTAATTTAATCCGAGAAGATGGTATATACGACGTCGTTAAGAAGTTTGGGGCGGCCGGCCGGCCGGCCGGTTGGTTCATATCTGGATTAGCCAAATACAAATTGGATTAATTACATATATTAGTACCTTTTAAAAATAATTACAAAAATAAAATACCCATAAAATAATTACAAAAATATTACACTTTTTTAATTTTATTTACAATATTATTATAATTATGAGTCCTTAATTAAAGGGATTAATAATATTAATGGGGCGTTTTTTAAAATGCGTGATAACCGCCTATTCTATTATGCGTGTAGGACTCTTCGTTTTTCAGATATCTACCCTTTACACTTAGAAACTCTCTTTTCTCTCTCCTTAGTGTTTCAAAGATTCTCCATTGATCGTTATCGAAGTTAGCAATTTCGTTCTCGTCACCATCATTTCTACTTGTTTTCGTGATTACACGTTGTTCATCAAAACCTCTTATCTCTTTCTATTCGTGTTTGAGATTCTCCATTGTTTGTTATCGAAGTTCATAGCCATTTCGTTTTAGATTCTATGTTCGTCACCATCGTTGTTATCTCTTTTCGTGATTACACAAATGTTCAGATTGGTTTATTATTCTTTGATATCGATTACGGTTGTGTATATTTTCAGGTCAGTTATTTTGAAATAATTTAACGTATTATATATATTAATGTAGTTTATCAGTCGAATGTAGTATTGATTGTTGTGTGTAGGGGTGCTCAAAAAATTCGGTTTTTTCGATTTTTTATCGAATCGGTTGAAACCTAAGTAATGCTACGGTGATCGAATTTTTAGGATTTCGATTTTTTCGATCTGGTTTTTCGGTTTTTTATACTTTTTTTGCATTCTAGCGGTAATGAAAATTTTGAATTGATGAATCTGAGAAACCAAAAAAAAAAGCGAAAACCATACAAATAATATATTAACAAATAATTGGCCCATAACATTATGCAATAATTGGCCCATAACATTATCAATACAATAGAATTTTGTACCAATTATTTGTTAATATATTATTGTAAATCAAAGAAGAAATTTTTTTTATATTAAATTTGTTAATATAAAAAAAATTATTTAATTATTGTGGTATAATAGAAAATCGAATCGAAAAAATCCAGTTACCGATTTTGTATAGAAACCGTCATCAAAAGCCGGTTATCGATGCAGATCTGAATCTGGGTTCTTGATTTTCCGAATTTTTGGTTCGATCTGGGTTAGGTTTTTTGATCTTGGGTTCGGTTTTTTACCGATGAGCACCCCTAGTTGTGTGGGTTTTGTGTTATTTTTTATGTTTTGTATAGAATGGTTGATACAAAGAAAAAGGATGGGAAGAGGAAGCACAAAATCAGTACAACCTCTACCTATATACACCTTTATATTGTCTATGTATACCATTTGAAAGTTGTTCCTCATGTTATATTTTAGTTTTGTTTAGTTCATATATCTTGATTCTTTTCTCTTTTGGGTTCTCGACCCAAGAGGAAGCGTGGACCAACGATGGGAACAAAATTATGGTCAAATATCGATGCACCCAAGAAAGTAATTTATGATGCAAATGGTCAACTGTTGTTGGGGAGAGGCCGATAAGTTAACCACTTTTCTGGAAGTGTCTTGCTTTCATGATGGAGAATTTTTCCAATAAGTACTCCAACATGGTCCAATATGATGAGGCTAACATAATGAGGGCTTGGGATGAAATTCAGGTTATTAATCATACCATTTTATAGAATTTGACATTAAGCACATTGAAACAAACTAATATATGTGTAAATTTGTTTGTTGTAGAAACGATTTACCACAGATCACCCCAATGCTAAGAGAAAAGCGGTGACTATCATGAACAATAGGTGGAGAGATTGGAAGTCTAACTTAAAGAGTAATAATTTTGTGCTGGTGACCGTGCCAAATCGACAGCGAATACTATCAACAATGATCGAGTAAATCCTAATCAATGGGTGCGTTGGTTGATTATTGGCTAATCGATGATGCATGTGTTGTGTTTATTCTAATTTATGTATTATCTATTCTTACTTATTGTTATATATTATTATTAATTTATAAATACATACAATGTAGGATATAGCAACAAAAAATTGTGAAAATCGAAAAAAATTGTTGGTAGGTCATACATTGGGCACTAAATCAATTCAAAAAGAAGCGTGAATTGGTAATATTTGATGTTATTTCAATATTTTTATCGTTAATCATGTATTAGACTTTTATAAATAGAGTATTATTATTAATTATGAACTATTTTTGTTTTATTTGTAGTACCAAATAAATAAAAAGAGATTGATCGAGCAGAGATATGTATATACGGTCCCACACTCGAAGTGATAACTCAATTTTCTGGGGAGCATCCTCGAATGTAGTGCGTATTTATCAATCCTCAAACAATGGGTTTTTTAACTCTTTATCCCTGTATGTGTGTGTGAGTTTGTTTTAGAGCATTCATTTACATGAATTTAAACCCGGCCTTTTCTGATTCTAAATACTATGATCCCTACAAGAATATAGTTAAGTCACATTATGGAGGCACCAAGAAAAACTTCCTACTTTAATATGTTCCTAGAAGCATAGACCTTTAATTTGTTCATTAATAAATTAGTCACTAAACTAGAGTATCAAATTCCCAAAAGATCAACAAAATAAATTAGTAAACATAAATAGAGAGACCATTTCATTTTATAAAAACAGACGAATGAATAAATTAAATTGAATGATTCTACATAAATAGTTTACCATTCTATATTACACACTAAATTAATGTCATTGAACATGTTGTATATGGGACAAAGCAATGCGTCCAACCTTATAAGTAGAGTCAAAATAGCCATACATGCGGTTCTAGCTAAACATATGATGTCATGAACTTGACATTTATCTGACTAATTCTCTCCCCTAAGATCGGGAATGAACAACTCGGGAAGACTTTTCATAGGCGAGAAAAGAATATCGTGGAAACAATATCATATAGACCTCAACAAATATAGTGTTACTTCTCTTCTAGTTTGTATTAGTGTAATTATTTTAATTTTCAAGCTATATGTTTGTTGTTTGCATATGGGGGGTATGCAACCAATGAGGAAGAGCAAAGGAAATGTGGCAATGATGAAAAATCAATCTCTCACTCTTTAAAATTCAATACTCATTGTTGTAGTGTAATTATTTTAATTTTCAATACTCGGAAGCTAAATACAAGATGGTATCTCAAGAAAAATGTCTAAATAGGTAACCAATATAGAAAGAAGGAACATTTAAGTAAGTGGAATAGAATATCTTGTAAGTTACTTTGAACAAGATTAAAATAATAATAGAATAACATAATGTAATTACTACTATTATTTGCTACTCTTCTTTAAGTTATGTTGAATTGCCTTGTATATTTAAGTTGCCTTGTATATTTAAGTTGTGTATAATTTGCCTTATATATTTTCACAGGGAAAAAATTATTGAGTTAAAGAAGACTCGTGAATCGATTGGTGAAAGCGAGTAGTGACAGAGACGGAATGATATACTTGCACAAGTTCTTGGACCAGGGCGACATGGTAGACTTCGACAAGGTGGAGTTGGTGCCATGACTACAAACACTTGGGGCCTCGTGACACAAATAATGAGGTACAACGTGAGAATCAAGAATTGAAAGTTGAGTTGAAAAGGTGCGGAAAAAGGAGATGATATACGCAAGGAAAGTGGATGAACTATTATCAATTATGATGAATTTATGAAGAATTCATCAGCCCAAATGCTCAATCCAACAATCGGTGTTGCTCTCTCACTTCACTTATACTTAAATTTTGGGGCTATCATTATGTTTTTATGGATTAACAAGTTCACTTGATAATTAATTTGTAGGATCGATACACAGAAGGAGATAATGGTGATATTAGCGGATCAAATAATCCTATAGAGGACCTGTGACATGTCACGTGCTGCTGGAAATTTGTTATATGTAACACTATTTTTGATGAAAATTTGTTAGATGTGATACTAAAAATATGTTAAATGTCTTTGTTGGTTATGTCATCGTTTTGATACATAGTAACAATGATTTTGGATGGTTATGTATATTTAGATGATATTATACATTAATAGACTTTATTTGTTTTATTCTTTTAGTTGTAAATGTTATATTGATTGGATGGTTGAATGTGGTTATGTTTCTTAACAGTAAAAATAAATAAAATTATTGTATAGAAACAACATTTTCTTTAAAAATTTGGGAAGATATAGCGTACGCTTACCACGGCCGCGTCAGCGATTTCATAATAATCTCACTATATTGACGATTTGGCGACGAATCGCAATAATAGCTCATAGCCAATCTCATCTATCTACCGACCGGCCGCGGCCAAATCATGATAGCTCATACCAAATCTTCTATAATGACGGTCATCATGGTCGGTATATCCACTTTTCCGAGTCGGTAAAAACCTCAAAGCGTTTTGTGGAGTTTTCTAGCGACGATTGGTCCGACCGTCATTATAAGAAAAAAGACCGTCGCTATAGGTTTGGGGACGGCTTTTATAGCTTGACGATCGTGTAATCGTCGCTATATCCTATATGACGGTCTTTTTTTATCTATATGATTTGATGTAAATCGTCGCTATATAACTCGATTTTTCTTGTAGTGAGAGAATATATCGAGCGTGAGTGTCATCAAGGGCGTGAAGAAGTTTCTTTGTAGATAGGAAGGGAAAGGAAAAGGATGTATGTGAAATCTAGTAAGAATGAAAATAAATTTGGTGATACTGGCGGTGATATCAAGTATTCTCAAGTGCAGTTAGATTACGAGCTTGGCGTTCACGTAGTTAAGGCCAAAGGTCAAGTGTTTATCCAGGATATAATTCCAACACAGAGAAATTTAAAGGTGTGTTATTTTTAATTTTCTTATGGTTACCATTATATAATTATTTGGTTAGTTATTAGTATGTATTTGGGTCTGTAAACTTTTAATGATTTGGTTACTTATTAGTATGTATTTAGTTCTTCGTGTTACTTTTATGGGTCAAGTTACTTATTAGTATGTATTTGAGTTCTTTGTGAATTTTTATTAGTATGTATTTAGTTCTTTGTAAACTTTTAATATTTTGGTTACTTATTAGTATGTTTGTGGTTCTTTGTGATTTTATAGTTTTAGTTCTTTGTTATATCGATTTTAGTTCTTGTCATATTACGGTTTAGTTACTATTTTGTATTTTTATGCTTAATATGTTTTTGCCTAGTATACATGTTTTAATAAATTGAGTTTAGTGTATAGGTTGTTTATGTATTGGTTACCATTAAAAGATGGTTTGGGTACCATCATAGAATTATTTGGTTACTTGTTAGTATGTATTTGGTTCTTTGGATTTAGTGTATAACACTATTTTTGTATAAATTTTGTTATATTGGTTACTAATAAGCATTCAATTACGGTTTTGGGTATTTACGAGTTATGGGATCTTTACTATGAGGAATGCAACGGAAAATTCAGGAAAAGTAATATATAATGGTGTGACATGGAAGTCCCCATAATTATTGCCAAGAAATTGAATGAAAGTCATTTGGAGAAGTTTAGGGCAACATATTTTGGAAATTTTTGGAGTTTGGTGAGCATCAAATGTATTCATGATTATTCACCATGCTCTTGTAAGGAGGTTCACCAAAAGGATGATGGTGAGATGTGGTTTTGTTTAGGGAGAAAAGGGTTAGGTTTGAAATACTTTTGAGTTTTATTCGATTTCTGGGTTGAGATGGCAAGGCAATGATGATATAAGTGCATATAAAGGTATGCAAAATCTGATTATTGAAAAATATTTTGGGGCAGAAGTTGTTACTCGTAGTAGTATAGGTAGGATATTCCGGAAGGTAGTTTTTGATGACGATGATGAGGCTATTAGGATGTCATTGATTTTTTGGTGTTTAATTTTATTCTTTCAATGATTTTTGAAAATTTTGTTGATGGGGCAATGGTCAATTTTTATGTTATGGTGATGTGTTAGTTTTCCTTGGGGAAAGTTGCATTTGAAATGACAAAGTACTCTTTGTCAAATGCTTTGAAAGGCGTATAAAGAAAGGAAGGAGTGGTGGTTCAACATATAATTTCTACAAAGACCATTATATTAAATTGTATAAGTTGAATGGTCTTCCATATGTATTTCAAGTATTTATGTTTGAAACCATTTCAACTTTCAAAGCTTGCGGTATATGCAACGACGAGCATCTGTCGGATGTCCGTTTATGTAGATGGAAGGAGCTAGTGAAGCCCCCTTCAAATGACAAGTTGAATGATCTGGTATTTTGTTCTAGACAGGTATGCAGTGTACTACTAAGAATGCAATTGGTTACCTTTAGTTAATTATTTGGTTACTGATTATTTTTGTGAAGTTTACTATTAACATAGTAGTTAGTTACCTTTATATACTAATTTAGTTACTGATTATATTATGTGTATGTTAATAATAAAAATGTTGTTGGTTACTTAGAATATACAAAGTTTGGTTACCTTTATACATTTAGTTGGTTACTGATTTATATATATTTGGTTACCAGTATATATGTTTTTGTTTACTGATTATGTTTTATGATTCTTTATTTTATCTTTTTGTTATTGTAATTGTATAATGTTTGTCAGATGTTATACTGAAGTGTACTTATTATTTTTCAAATTTGAGGGTAAAAGTTTGATTCCACTGATGTTGAGGAGAATGAACGACTTGAATTGGGCTGATTTCACCTTTTCAATGGGAAGGATGCTGACAAAAAGGTGAAGGATGACAACATTGGATTTGATATATCGGACATTAAAGATGCAATTGATACACGGTTACGGCCGTTGGAGAAAAAAGTTTCTGAAATTAAGAAAGACGTTGTAAAATTGCGGGCTGATATTAAGGATGAGATGCAGATTTTACACGTTCAGATATGCAGAGACTTTAGGTTAATTATTAGAGATGAGTTACGCGGTTCAAAGATGGTGGGGTTAAAGAAGTTGATAGTGATTACGATGATGATTACGATTACGATTACGATGAGGGTGGTGATGCTGATGATGATGATGAAGCCGATGATTCTGATGAAGCTGATGATGTTGTTGATCAGCATGCTGGTGAGGTTGGTGATGATGGTTTGAAAGCTGATGAGGTTGGTGATGATGGTTTGAAAGATGATGAGAAGAAGGATGAATTTGTAAATGAAGCTGGAAATGAAGGTGATGATGTTATGCTTGAAGACCGTCATGTTGTTGAGGATGTTAAGGATGTTATGGTTGAAAACCGTCATGTTGTTGAGGATGTTGTTGATGAGGTTATTGAGGATGTTATGGTTGAAGCCCGTCATTTTGTTGAAGATGTTGTTGAGGATGTTGGTTATGTGTCAGATTTTGTTAAGAAGAAGGATGGTAATGAATCTGAGTATGGTAATGAAGTTGAACTTGATGGTATGGTTGAAGAACATCATGAAATAATAAGTAATGTTGTTCAAGAAATTATCAAGGTTAGACTTTTTTTGTTTGTTTTGTTTTGTGTTAGATGTCCTTTTTTTAATTTTTTTAAAGATCAATTGATTGTTTTGTATTTTGAACAGACTGTTAAGAATGATGTTGACATGCCAACTTTTGACATTTTAAGCCGATGTACGGGAAAGAAATTGTTGTTTATGTTCTTCTTTGAGGTTAGTGTTATTCTGACGTACCAACTTTTTTTTTTACATGCTTTAGGTTTTGGTTCTTTGTTTTACCATTACATGCTTAAGGTTTTGGTTATTGTTTCAATTTTACTCAGTATCCAACTCATAAATATATAGTAACCATTATAATGTTTCATAGTAACCTAAAAAAAGACATTAGTTAGTAACAAGTATAATGTTTCATAGTAACGATAATGCATTAGGCAATAACTAATATAGCATTAGACAAGTATAATGTTACCAATACATAATTAGTTAGTAACAAGTATAATGTTTCATAGTAACCATTCTGACATTAGACGATAACCATCTGACATCGATTTTATGTGAAAATATAATTGTTTTCGTTACATTTTCTGTCATTTGTAAAAGGGGAAAAAGTTTGAGGCGGAAAGCAAATCTGTATTGGATGAGATGGTTCTGACTACCCAGGATATAGTCCAGTGTGATGAATTGGAGAAGATCGTCAATAGAGTCAGTGGCAGACATGTGCGTGAACATTTAAAGAGTGATGTTCTACAGTCTCCATATACAGGAACATTTGGATCGGCTGGGTTATCGTCTAATGCATCGGGTGCTAGTCAAAGAGTTCTTTATTATTTTCGCATTTCCGGGGTTTGCATGGATATGCCGTCCAAATTTGAAGAGGCATTGTTTGAACAGTGGTTTAAAATAGGACTTAACAACAGGAAAAGGTTTGTTTTTTACTATTAACAATGCTATAGTTTTTTTATGAAACAAATAAATTTGCTTTTGGGTAGTGTGTATATTAACATAGTGATTATTAATGTCAACGTGTATACTAATATGTTTTTATATTGAAGGACGGACAAATTTCCTGGGAAGAATGACATTATCGAACCTGCTTTTGTATTTGGGTCTATCCAATTTCATCTAAAATGTGGTTTTATAAATTAAAGACTCTGGGCAATGGTTGAGCGATGATCTGAGTTCTTTTTTTAAAAATTATGTTTCTATATTTATGGTTACATTATTTATTTGTTTAAGTAAATAGCTTTAATAAAGGTGTTGATTCTTATCATATATCATTTTATTGTTTGTCATATATATTAATGTTTTGTTACTATTATATTCTTGTTTTGTTACTATCATACAACTATTTGGTTCTTATTATATAATTGTTTGGTTCTTATCATAAATGTTATATATATATGTTGGTTACCATCATATAAAATGATATGTTAATATTTAAGCATGTTTTGGTTGCTTTATGATATAAGTGGTTAATTCTTCATCATATATATGTTTTGTTATTATTATATTCTTTGTTTGGTTACTAGTATCAACTATTTGTTTACTTATTATATAATTGTTCAGTTACTTATGATATATGTTTTATATATGTTTTGGTTGTCAACATATAAATTGATATGTTACTTATATAAACATGTTTTTTAGTTCTTTATATAATCTGAGTGGTTAGTTCTTTGTCATATAACTATTTTGTTATTATTATATACCGTTTTATTACTATCATATTCTTTGTTTTGTTAATATCGTATAACTTTTTGGTTACTATTATATAATTGTTTGGTTACTATCATATATGTTCTATATATGTTTTTGTTACCATCATATAAACCGATATGTTGATATATAAACATGTTTAGGTTACTATGATATAAGTGGTTGATTCTTGTCATATAACGCTGTTTTATTCTTGTATATAACTATTTTGTTACTATTATATTCTTTGTTTAGTTACTACTATGTTACAATTTGTTTGGTTACTATTATATAATTGTTTGGTTACTTATCATGTATGTTCTATATATGTTTTTGTTACCATCATATAAATCGATATGTTGATATATAAACATGTTTTGGTTACTTATGATAAAAGTTGTTGGTTTCTTATCATATAACCTGTTTTTGTTAATGTCATATAACTTTGTTTTGTTACTATCATATTCTTGTTTGGTTACTATATTACAACCTGTTTGATTACTATTATATAATTATTTGTTCTTATCATATATATATATATATATATATATATATGTTAGTTAGCATCATACATGTTTTATGTTTTTTTTAAATTATGTTTTTATAGTTATGGTTACATTATTTAGATGTTTAATTAACTAGCGTTAACGATGTTAGTTACATTGATTACATAATGTTATTTTTCAACACTATTAATATTTTTTTTGTTCAAAGATATCAATGTTGCATTATATTACTTAAGTAAATTGGCGGACATTACGATCATCATGCATATAAGGGCAACGACTACGGATTGTTGGTTCCATGCCAAGATGACCTCTCTTTTTGAAGAGTATACAAATAAAAAATCGAGATAAGAGTGTGTTATTCGGGGAGGTGATATTCTTGAGTACATTCATGGATCAATTTATGGATGTCAACACACCATGAAAAATGTTGACTATGTTTTGTTCCCCATACATATGTCATCACCGGACCATTGGTTTTGTTAACGTTTGATGTGCATCGTGAGCGTCTAACATTTATAATTCACTATGACCCAAAAGAAAATCCATGCAAACAAAAATCATGGATGTTTGTGAACCTTATATATTTATTCTTTCCACTTTTATTAGCAAGATTGGATTTTGGAGGATAGAGTGACATTGACTTTAGCAAATGAACCGTATCGCAATAAGGAAGAAGATGACATAATTGAGTTAGAATTTGCGAGTCTGGTTCTGAACATGTGGATGGGTAAGGGTTACATTGTTTTCAATTTTGAATTATTATATTTAATTATTTTGGTTCTTATCATATAATTGTTTTGTTTACTATGTTGTAAATGTTTAGTTCTTGTATAAACCGATATGTGTTATATATAGGTTGATTCTAGTATTGATTTTGGTTATCTTTTGTGCATTTGTACACGTTGATCTTGGGTTGTTCACAATTTGTTTTTGCCGAAGCATGTCATTCATCGAAGATTGATGAAATTCCTATTCTATTCCCCATTCTTGCAATATCGGAAGAAGTTATACAAACCTATATATATGCATGGAAGGAACAAACAATTGGAGGGATATGAAATGACAGAGAATTTCCGGGAAGATTTGTTCAGATTTTGATTAGTTCGGATATTGTTGTGTTGTCGTATGAATTGTGTTACGTATTTTTATTTTTAATATACACAACAATTTTGTATGGTTCATTAAGGATGATTCTTGAATCTTATATAGATGGGATTTCATATGTTATTATAATATCGATTTTGGAATTAATTTTGTGTGTTGTTGGTATTTGATTCGTTTTTAGGCATGTGTTTGCTACATTATATTGAAATGTACGATTGGTAACCACATATATATAAAAGGGTAACCAATTTAATGTTTTGATAGTAAAATGAGAGATATACAATATTGTTTCGAGACATATAAGCTGTTGTTAAATGTATCGGGACATATAATTATTGTTAAATGTATAGTGAGAGTATACATTAGTTAACAAAAAATTTGTTTTGGTGATTGTTATCTAAATATTTGGTTACCTATTTGTTATATTTTGTTTATTGTTATAACAAATAAGTAACCAAATAGTTTACTCTTATGGTCACCATATTATGTTTATACAAGTAAACAAATTGTAATAAAATTTGATAAAATCATTATATATCGATTAACATAAATATATGTTAACAATATTTGTTTTAGTTTGTATCAAAAGCAGGTTATAAATTTGTATCATTTAATGTTATGAATTGTTAAATGTATGTGTGTTTTTTAGTGTATCATCATGATGGAAACACATTAATTTTAATTAAGAGATTCCATTTTATATATGATGGTCATTTGTATAACTATCATATTAAATTAAATATATTTTTGAGATGTTAGGTTGGTATCCAAATTGTTATATAAGAGTAACCATTTGGCTTTTATGTTAGTAACCAAATAATTTACAATTTATATTTGGAATAATTGTCAAGTAAATAAATGTACTTTTGTGGGTTCCCAATTGTATTGGCAACTCATAATGAATTGTAAATCAAATTCTTTAATCAATAAAAATGTTGGTTATTGTACAAAATCAAAATGTTACCATCTATGTGGTTTATGGTTAATGATAGTAAACAATTATATATACATGTATCTACACTCTTAATGTAAATGCATTATATCGTGGTTTTTTGGTCTTAAAACCGAATTGGATTATTGCGGAGTTTTCTGTTGTGTCCTTTCTCTTGCTTTTCTTTGCATTTGTTTTGAATTTTGATTTAGGATCCGTGTTTGTACCTCCTACTTTTGGTCTTTCAATTTGGTCTTCTTGTGTTCGGTGGTTTTACAACCATATTTACATTAGGTTTGTAATATT
>JAINUW010000607.1:0-122909 GCA_020205615.1 Panax quinquefolius
GATGACTTTCAACATAATATAAAACGTGAGGATAATGATATAAAGAATCAATCAAATGAGATAAAGGATAAATATTAAACATTTATAATATAATTTATCCAGATTCAAGAATATCCCCATGTTATCAATCACTTAATAATCTCTTAATCTAATAACATTAATATTATAACAATATTTTAATCACTTCTTAAATTTATAAACAATTTATCTTAATTGTTTACGCTTTACCATATAATGCATTTAATCATTCAAAATGTCATACTCATTAAATATCATCACCAATTATCAAATCCTCATCAAAAAATATGCATATACTCTATATAGGATTCTCTAGCCATAAAATCCTATTTTCAACTTTTGTTACTTCACATAACATATTTAACTCATATGTTAAGTAACTAAACTATTTTCATAAAAAATACCAAATTAGTCCCAAAAATATTTCTTTTCTGGGATTTAGCATAATATAGTCCCATAATGAAAATATATTTTTCTCGAAATTTTTAAAATTCATTTACTATTTTTCAAAAATCAATTTCTAATTAATTCCTTAAGAAATTAGCTACCTCAAGTTTAACTCCAAAAATTCCCAAATCTTGGCAGGACCTTACACATGTTAACGTGAGCTTCTAGTTTAAATTTCATGGTCATCGGAGTTATAGAACTCTGGTTATAGCGTTTTTCGTCGAAAAAACCTAAATATTGAAATAGTCATAACTTGCTCATTTTAAGTCAGAATGAGCTCATTTTTGGACAGGAGGTACTTTATACCATATACTTTCATGTCCCAAAAGGCCAGAATTTTTCTCATAATTTAAGTGGCCGAAACAGTCCCTTAAAGTTTCTGGGCAGTAGCATTTTCGAAATTTACAGCTTTGGCCTCATTTGCTAAAATCAGTCCACACAAAAATTTACAACACCTTTTCCAGTAATTCCACTTGTATTAGATAGGTAACTCATAGATCTAACTCTAGAACTTGACCATACTCAAAAATTCAAAATATAATAGGAGATATGGTCTATTGAATTTCGTGTTACGTTTTTCACCAAAATCTGATTTTCAACTCTTTGTGATTTCTAGGAAACTTTCACGTTTTCACATAATAACCAACATAACTCATCATAACACTTACTAATACTTCATATACCCATAATTTTCATTAGTCCAATGCTTTTATTATGACTTTCATCATAATCCTAAAAAAGCAGATCATTTTAGTTGAAGAAATATTTGAGGGTTTAAGAAATGGGTTTTTCAGATGGGTCAATACAAAATTCGATTTCACGCTCTAGGGTAGGCTAGAAAATCTTCAAGAATACGTCAAGAAATTTATTAATGATAGAAATATCATTCAAAACTGCTACTCTTATCCAAGACTTGGATAGTACGTCACATTAATACCAACTGTGACTTCTATCCCTTAACCTGGATAGCACCTCACAATGATACCTATCAACTTGCCATCTTCAGTCACGACGCCACCTAAAGAAAGTCTGGCTTCGGTGCATTCCACACAAGGAAGTCAACAACGAAAGGATCGGGGCTCTTTACTTATGGCTTGATATGACAATGATTAACTTTAGGGTTTGGTTACTTTGAATTCGGTATATGAGGTTGTTATAAATATAAAAGCTAACAACCTTATTTAAAAGCATGATGAGTAGTTAACCAATTGATTCCTAAAATCAAAGGCAAGTATTTTCCAAGAGATAAGATTGACAGGTAACGTGAAAGTGTCGATTTGAATCAACAAGATTTATAAACAGTGGAGGTAACGAAGGTTTCTCCCAACTAAGTTTAAACAGATAAATCAAAGTCCAATTTCTCTGGAGTCAAATTTAAACGTTGAGCGCAAAGCAAGAGAGATAAAAGAATGGGTAGAACCGGTATCTTATAAGGTATAGACTTCGCAATTTATAATTAACTAACCGTCTTAACTTCGTTCGGTTTACTCGCTTTTTGAGAAGTCATGAAAAATGCACTTCCTAAAACCAACGACTTTGTTTTGTCCATATCCACCTTTGGTGCCACCGTCCCAGCTAGACTTGACTTTGGTGCACAACAAAATTGAGCTAAATGACCTTCTCTTCTTGCAATTTCCACATCTATTATCTTTGCCATGATTACCACCGAAGTGGTTTCCATTCTTAGCATGATAATTTC
The DNA here is from genome assembly GCA_020205615.1 of Panax quinquefolius. NCBI lineage: Eukaryota > Viridiplantae > Streptophyta > Magnoliopsida > Apiales > Araliaceae > Panax > Panax quinquefolius. The sequence goes on from JAINUW010000607.1 coordinate 2,165, forward strand.
CCCCACGAAGGTTATCATTGTTCTGATAGCCGTTGCCACCAGTATGATTATTATCGTGTTGTTGTTCGTTACCTTTTGTTTGAGCTGAATCAACACTCTCATGTGCTTCATTGCTTATCTCAGCATTTTCAGAAGTCATTCTCAAACACTTTCACAAAACAAGGGTTAATTAACATATCACATATTATCCCTATACTCTGACCGACCAATTAAATACCAAATAAATTTAGGTAGGTCATACTAGCGAAGGAATTCCCGTCTCTCCCCTCCTAGTACTATTTTCACATCTTAGCCTGTGGATCATATCCCTAAGCTCGATACCAATTCAACCGCGCGCCCCAAAATTAGGTATACGCCACCCATCTTGGGTCGCCACTTACATGGTACATAAATTCAAATACAACTTACTTAATATAAGCGTAGGTGTACAATACGACACATAAGCGTGAGTTTGAATACAAATATTGTCTACTAGATATTATACAAACTCAAAAGGAGTCCTCATTACAACTATTATCACACTATTTCACGTAATAGTGAGGACTACTAATGCTATCCTCTCGGACCATTACTTCGTTCCCCGAGCTTCGTCCAAATTTATGTTCTCATTTCACGAAGAGAAAAAGTGAAAGAAAAGGGTGAGCTCAACTAGCCCAAAGAAGAAATATTATGACTAAGATAATGCGAATAAATTATCATTAGCCTTCAACAACAGTGTTAAAGCGATAAAATACAATAGACAAACCGGTTTAAGCTGCAATGAATAAGCAATCCATTAAAAGAGTCAAGTAGAGAATAAAGTCTACTATCTTTTAGGTTTTAAAAGGTTTTCATCAATTTTTATCATTTGAGACTCAAACAATAATAAACCACCACATCTAATCATCCACGTACTACGGTCAAGGATTTTCATCAAATTATCAATGGTCATGACTATACCGAATCACCCTCGGTCATAATCATACCAAAAATTATCCATCGTGCATTTCGTGCCATCGAGGACTTTTGTCACATCATTTATATCAAGTCGTGATTATACCGAATGATCCTCGGTCATAATCATACTAAGTTCATCTATGCACGTAAGCCAAAGATAACATAATATAACATGAGGATGATGACAATGACATAATAATTCAATAAAACAAGTTCAAGAATTATTTAATCCATGAATTATTAACGCCCAAATTGTCAACATGATCTTTGTTTCGTAGGGTAAAATTCAATAATGATCGGAAGAATATTTCCATGAAAAGATCTTTGGATGAAACGCAAATATCAAGGATATTCTACTAATTTCATGGAGTATAGAAGTCAAAGTTTTAACCAACCGGGTATAATAAAGAATGGAATAACAAAAGAAATCACCATGCATGCGGTGCTTGCGATGGCAAAGTTATTCCAGCGAGAATAATAATAACGGAATCGAGATCGTGAAATTCACGCAATGGGATGTTCCAATGTATAATAAAGATGGAACCGGATCAGGTGTAAAACACACGATAGGATATTCCAGCGAGAATGATAAAGAGCGGAACCAGTAAAGGTGTAAAACACATGCATGCGAGGATGTTCCAATGAGAATAATAAAAAGCGGAACCAGTGGGTGTAAAACACATGCATGCGAGGATGTTCCAATGTAATAATAGAAGAATGTCACCAAGTATAGGGTAAACTCACAGATATCTGAGTTATTCCAATAGAATAATAAGCAATGGAATAACATAAGGATTTCACCAAGTATAGGGTATCTGGCGATCACAAAGTTATGTATAAGGTATGCCACTTTTTAAAGTTATTCCAATGTAATAATAGTGAATGGAATAATGTAAGTTTCTCTTCAAGAAGAAAGAATAACACCCCTTACCAAAAAAGAACTCGAATATAGAAGTAGTGAAGTAAAGGAATACTCTTCTTCTTTCTATAATTTTCTCTATAAGCTTCTCTCTATAATTTCTCTCTCTACAGAGTTTCAATGAATTCGTAAGAAAATAATGAAGGAATGAGCTTTCATTTATAGGAAAATGGAATGCATAGTAACTAATCCATGAACGGTCCAGATTGATTTACTTTAATCGATGGTCCATATTTAAAGAAAAATCTTTTAAATAAAATATAATATATTCTATTTATATAAAAACATTTTACTATGCAAACACTATGCAATACTATGCAAAACACTATGCAAAAAACACTATGCAACACTATGCATAATAAAATATAATATATTCTATTTATGAATAACTTTAATAAAGTATTCTATTTTATATAAAAGATGTTTCGCTTTTATTACGTTAATAATACTGAATAAAACAAAACGTCATTATCGCTATAATAATTCATATTATTAATCGACAATAATGGAATCAAAGCTGAGTGACTTCTCACATAAGCATCAATAATCAATACCGCAGTGCTACTTCTTGCAACCACACTTATTATTGTACTTTTACTACCGAAAGTAGTTCAACAAGAACCACGGTAAAACTTCCGCCGTTATTTCAATAAAATATTTTTGTCGTTTTCTCAATCCGACAATAATTACGCTAGGGTCCACCAATGATTGAGTAGTTATACGAATAATATTCCCCGCTAAACCGAATATTCCCCACCAATCGAATATAATATAACCACTTCAGATACTTTGTGACGCCCCCAAAATTAGGTATCGTCGCCACCCATCTTGGGTCGCCACTTACATGGTACATAAATTCAAATACAACTTACTAACTAACCTAACGTAGGTATGCAATACGACATAACTATGAGTTTGAATACAAATATTGTCTACTAGATATTATACAAACTCAAAAGGAGTCCTCATTACAACTATTATCACACTATTTCACGTAATAGTGAGGACTACTAATGCTATCCTCTAGACCATTACTTCGTTCCCCGACTGTCGTCGGCTATGTTCTCATTTCACGAAGAGAAGCGGTGAAAGAAAAGGGTGAGCTCAACTAGCCCAAGAAGAAATATTATGACTAAGATAATGCAGAATAAATTATCATTAGCCTTCAAATGATGTTAAACCGATAAAATACAATAGACAACCGGTTTAATCTGCAATGAATAAGCAATCCATTAAAAGAGTCAAGTAGAGAATAAAGTCTACTATCTTTTAGGTTTTAAAAGGTTTTCATCAATTTTTATCGCCGAGACTCAAATTTTAATAAATAAACCACCACATTTAATCATCCCCGTACACACGGTCAAGGATTTTCATCAAATTATCAATGGTCATGACTATACCGAATCACCCCCGGTCATAATCATACCAAAAACTATCCATCATCGCATTCTGTGCCACGGCGAGGACTTTTGTCACATCATTTATATCAAGTCGTGATTATACCGAATGATCCTCGGTCATAATCATACTAAGTTCATCTATGCACGTAAGCCAAAGATAACATAATATAACATGAGGATGATGACAATGACATAGTAATTCAATAAAACAAGTTCAAGAATTATTTAATCCATGAATTATTAACGTCCAAATTGTCAACATGATTGTTTCAGAGAGTAAAATTCAAGAATGATCGGAAGAATATTTCCATGAAAAGATCTTTGGATGAAACGCAAATATCAAGGATATTCTACTAATTTCATGGAGTATATAAGTCAAAGTTTTAACCAATTTGGGTATAATAAAGAATGGAATAACAAAAGAAATCACCGTGCATGCGGTGCTTCAGATGAAGCAAAGTTATTCCAACATAATAATAATAACGGAACGGAAAAGTCGGGTGAAATTCACGCAAGCTGGATGTTCCAACAGAATAATAAAGATGGAACCAGATCGGTGTAAAACACATGATAGGATATTCCAATGAATGATAAAGAGCGGAACCGGTCGGTGTAAAACACATGTGCATGTGGATGTTCCAACAATAATAAAAGCGGAACCGTGTCGGTGTAAAACACATGATGATGGCGGATGTTCCAAGCGAATAATAGTAAGAATGTCACCAAGTATAGGGTAAATCGGCGTATACGAGTTATTCCAATGAGAATAATAAGCAATGGAATAACATAAGGATTTCACCAAGTATAGGGTATGCCAAGGCATATCTGAAGTTATGTATAGGGTATGCCACTTTTACGAGTTATTCCAACAGAATGATAATGAATGGAATAATGTAAGTTCTCAAGAAGAAAGAATAACACCCCTCACCGTAAAAGAACCTGAATATAGAAGTAGTGAAGTAGCGAGAATACTCTTCTTCTTTCTATAATTTTTCTCTATAGCTTCTCTCTATAATTTCTCTCTCAGAGTTTCAATGAATTCGTAAGAAAATAATGAAGGAATGAGCTTTATTTATAGGAAAATGAAATGCATAAGAACTAATCCATGAACGGTCCAGATTGATTTACTTTAACTGACGGTCCATATTTAAAGAAAAATCTTTTAAATAAAATATAATATATTCTATTTATATAAAAACATTTTACTATGCAAACACTATGCAATACTATGCAAATCACTATGCAAAACACTATGCAACACTATGCATAATAAAATATAATATATTCTATTTATGAATAACTTTAATAAAGTATTCTATTTTATATAAAAGATGTTTCATTTTATTACGTTAATAATACTGAATAAAACAAAACGTCATTATCGCTATAATAATTCATATTATTAATCGACAATAATGGAATCAAACCGAGTGACTTCTCACATAAGCATCAATAATCAATACCGGTGCGCTACTTGTATGCAACCACACGTATTCTTGACATCTACTTTTACTACTGAAAGTAGTTCAACAAGAACTACGGTAAAACTTCCGCCATTATTTCAATAAAATATTTTTGTCGTTTTCTCAATCCGACAATAATTACATTATGGGGTCCACCAATGATTAAGCCATTGTATGCGAATATTCCTGCTAAACCGAATATTCCCACCAATCGAATATAATATAACCACTTGCATACTTTTGCAAAATTTATAAATACTACCCACAACTATAATATTATCTTAAATTCACACCATAATATTAAAAATTATTTCAACAAAATTTAAATCTTTATTGATAAAATCGGGGTCTCACAATCTCCCCTCCTTATGGAATTTAAGCCCTCGAAATTAGTGGTACGACACGATATGATAAAGAGGTGAGGATACCTTGAATACCTTTATCGTTGAAAACATTAAATTCATTTTGCAATCCCACTAAAGATATTCATTAACAATTCATCTTTGCACTACTGGGCCAAAGATATACAACTCAGTAAAACCAATAATCTTGAGACTCGACTTAATAGTATCACAACCATGAATTATCCATGCACTCTTGGCTAAGGATATTCGTGTTTTCAATTACTGATCATGATTATACAAGAATAATCCGTGGTCATAATCATACCAAGTCTATCAATGCACTACTACCAAAGATGACTTTTACCACATCCATGAATTAATATTTCATCAATTGAGACTCATTTCAATAATTAATCCATATCATCGAATCATCCCGCACTACGTGCCAAGGATATTCATTAAGTATCACGACCACTTAATTATCCATGCACTACTACCAAAGATAATCGTGTATTCATTAGTATCACGACCACAAATTATCCATGCACTACGACAAAGATAATTGTGTATTCATTAAGTATCACGACCACAAATTATCCATGCACTACTACTACCAAAGATAATTGTGTATTCATTAGTATCACGACCACAAATTATCCATGCACTACTACCAAAGATAATTGTGTATTCATTAGATATCACGACCACAAATTATCCATGCACTACTACCAAAGATAATTGTGTATTCATTAAGTATCACGACCATAAATTATCCATGCACTACTACCAAAGATAATTGTGTATTCATTAGATATCACGACCACAAATTATCCATGCACTACTACCAAAGATAATTGTGTATTCATTAGTATCACGACCACAAATTATCCATGCACTACTTACTAAAGATAATTGTGACGCCCCCAAAATAGGTATACACAACACCCATTACGAGTCGCCAAATACATGGTACAAGAAGCAAACTACAACTTCAATAATACAAATGTCGGTGAAATACGACAATATATAATCCGAAGTTTAAATATAATATTGTCTTACAAGACAATATCCACACGCAAATAAATCCCCATCATAATTATTGATTCATTATTTTACAAAATGGTGAGGACTACTAAACAACTCTCTACAGAACCTACATTCCATACCCCGACTAGTACTCGTTACATTCTCGCCTCACGAGAAGAAAAATGGAACAACAAGGAAAAGGGTGAGCTCAACTAGCTTCAAGAAGAATATTATGACTAAGATAATATACAACAAATTATCGTTAGTCTTCAACAGGAAAAATATAATAGAATCTGATAGACAACAAATTTTAAATCAATATTCGCTTGGCGGAAATAATAATTCATTAGAAGAGTTAAGTAGAGAATGCAAACTACTATCTTCTATGTATGAATTTAAAAGTTCATCGTCTATCTTTTATCCCCGTAACATCAATCAATATACATCTCGAATCAAATATTCATCTTTGCACTCTGTGCCAAAGATATTCATCGATTAGTCATGTTCATTTAAACACTGTTCATCTTTGCACTACTGAGCCAAAGATATTAATCAATCATCATGTTCATCTTAACACTGTTCATCTTTGCACTACTGGGCCAAAGATATTCTTCGTAAATCATTCATCTACGCACCTTCTGTGCCAAAGATATTCAATAATATCATCATTTAAGATCGAGGATGATGAAAAATATTTTTAAGAAACGAATCCGGTGAAACAAAATGACAAGGATTAAGGATTAAGGATTCGTACTTGTTTTATCCACGCCCAAAAATAATACCTCAAAAATAATCATAGTGGTGTAAAATTCAAGAATGATCAAAACATGGATACAATCGAGTTAGTATCCGGAATAGATGTTTTAGACGAAAAGAAGAAATTTTATTTTTAAATTGAATAAGACAGTATCGTGAATAGTGTCAGTATCGTGAATAGGCCGATATCGTGAATAAGTAACTTTCAGACACCAAAAGATAGAAATTCCCAAAAACATCTTCACGCTTCATGAATAGTACTCGTGAATAAGAACTCATGAATAGTAATCGTGAATAGTAACTCGTGAATAGTAACCCATGAATAGTAACCCGACATGTGAAAAAGTTCCAAATTTGATAAAAACTTCAGATCAACATTTCAAAGATAATGATATTGAAGAAATCATATCATTCTGAAAAAAAATAATATCCCTTACCTCGAAAGATCAAGATTTTAAATTTAAACACAGGATATAGGCTATAACTTGGACTTGCACCGTATAGCAATACTCAAAGTATATTCAAAATACTCACAAGAATAATTCGATAATATAGAGAGAAAACTTCAGTTTCGGTGTGATTTTCAATTCTAACCTAAGCACCCTATTTATAGGAAATTGCTTAGAACACCAAAGTTAGTAAAATTTAATAAATTAATAATATAATTATATTATTTTCTACACATGTCTAGAATCTGATTTCAGCCATCAAACACATGCCACCTTCTAGAAAAAATAAGAAAAACGTTTTTCTAATTTTAAATATTTTAAACTTCAAAAATCAATTATTTTGAGCTTGAACTTCAATAATTCATAATAAATAGCCCTTTCATCAGAAAATTCGAATCACGCGAGTTTTTATAGGAAATTCAATTCTCTACAACTTTGCAGAAGAAAGTTTTTCCAAATTCCAATTAGAAATTGATGAAATCCATAAGCGGGCAATTTTACAAATTTATAATCAAATTTCGATCAATAAATGGGGTCCACAGACATGTTTAACATGTTTTAAACATTTATTGCAACAAAAATACTCTTCCTCCTCAGATACTCAAATATCCCACATTCGTTGTAAAAATATCACCGTTAATATATTATTAAAATAATATATTTAAATAAATTATTTTATTAGAAAAGATAAAATATTAATTTTCAACAATTGTCATTTTAAAATTTTCTCCATCTATATCCACATAAAATCAATATTTTCCTCATCATATAAATCAATAATTAATTATTCACAAATAATATTACGTAATCACAATATTGACAACTGAGGCAGGTTCTGTGAAAGAGGGGCTTTCCAATAAGAATTTCTTCTTATCTGGCGCCGCAATTAGGTGACCAAACCTCTCCTGTAGGTAACTTTCTAGACATTGCCAATAATGTTATCTAATAATATTATTCAGATAATATGAATTATTGCTTCGATAATGAAAGATCTTGTGTAATGACAATTATTGAAACAACAAAGAATATAAAATATCAACGCAAAGAATTATTAACTCAATAAAAAATCTTTGAGCGGTCAAAGAATTATCGTAACCATTATTGAGTAGTGGCTTCTTCACGTAAGAATCAATAATTGGTGCAATACAGGTGTGCTTCTTGTTCAACAACGCGTATTAGTGTGTTTTAACCACCGGGTATTCCAATGAAGATAACTGTGAATAACTACGCCAGTTATTTTAAAAACAACTTATATTTGTCGTTTTTCTTCATCCAATCGCTTTCAGTTATGGGGCCCACACACATGGTCATTGCCAGGTAAATATTTAATATTCTCGAAGCGATTTAATATTCCACGACCAAACGAATATTCCCTAACAATAATGAAAATTTTATAACCACTTGCTTATTTTGAAATATTTGCGTATTTAACCCTTAACTATCCACATTAATCAAATCAACCCTTACTATTTCAAAATAATAAATAAAGGAAATTCCTTTTTATTTAAAAATTTGAGGTCTTACATAATTGTGTATTCATTAGTATCACGACCACAAATTATCCATGCACTACTACCAAAGATAATTGTGTATTCATCATTTACAGTTATGATTATACTAGAACAATCCTCGGTCATAATCATACCAAGTCCATCTACAGCCACGAGATGACTTTCAACATAATATAAGCATGAGGATAATGATATAAAGAATCAATCAAATGAGATAAAGGATAAATATTAAACATTTATAATATAATTTATCCAGGATTCAAGAATATCCCCATGTTTTCAATCACTTAAAATCTCATAATCTAATATCATTAATATTATAACAATATTTTAATCACTTCTTAAATTTATAAACAATTTATCTTAATTGTTTACGCTTTTACCATATAATGCATTTAATCATTCAAAATGTCATACTCATAAAATATCATCACCAATTATCAAATCCCTCATCAAAAAATATGCATATACTCTATATAGGATTCTCTAGCCATAAAATCCTATTTTCAACTTTTGTTACTTCACATAACATATTTAACTCATATGTTCAGTAATTAAACTATTTTCATGAAAAATACCAAATCAGCCCCAAAAATATTTCTTTTCTGGGATTTAGCATAATATAGTCCCATAATGAAAATATATTTTTCTCGAAATTTTTAAAATTCATTTACTATTTTTAAAAATCAATTTCCACTTAATTCCTTAAGAAATTAGCTACCTCAAGTTTAACTCCAAAATTCCCAAATCTTGGCAGGACCTTACACATGTTAACGTGAGCTTCAGTTTAAATTTCATGGTCATCTGAGTTATAGAACTCCGGTTATAAGTTTTTTCGGAAAAACCTAAATATTGAAATAGTCATAACTTGCTCATTTTAAGTCAGAATGAGCTCATTTTTGGACAGGAGGTACTTTATACCATATACTTTCATGTCCCAAAAGGCCAGAATTTTTCTCATAATTTAAGTGGCCGAAACAGTCCCTTAAAGTTTCTGGGCAGTAGCATTTTCGAAATTTACAGCTTTGGCCTCATTTGCTAAAATCAGTCCACATAAAAATCTACAACACCTTTTCCAGTAATTCCACTTGGATTAGTTAGGTAACTCATAGATCTAACTCTAGGACTTGACCACATTCAAAAATTCAAAATATAACAGGAGATATGGTCAATTGAATTTCGTGTTACGTTTTTCACTAAAATCTGATTTTCAACTCTTTGTGATTTCTAAGAAACTTTCATGTTTTCACATACTAACCAACATAACTCATCATAAAACTTACTAATACTTCATATACCCATGATTTTTATTAGTTCTATACTTTTATTATGACTTTCATCATAATCCACGTAAACAGATCCTTTTAGTTGAAGAAATATTTGAGGGTTTAAGAAATGGGTTTTGTACTGGGGTCAATACAAAATTCAATTTCACGCTCTAGGGTAGGCTAGGAAGTCTTCAAGAATACGCCAAGAAATTTATTAATGATAGAAATATCATTCAAAACTGTTACTCTCGTCCAAGACTTGGATAGTACGTCACATTGATACGAACTGTGACTTCTATCCCTTAACCTAGATAGTGTGACGCCCCCAAAATAGGTATACACAACACCCATTCTGAGTCGCCAAATACATGGTACAAAAAGCAAACTACAACTTCAATAATACAAATGTCGTGTGAAATACGACAATATATCTTAATGAGTTTAAATATAATATTGTCTTAGACAATATCCACATGCAAATAAATCCCCATCATAATTATTGATTCATTATTTTACAAAATGGTGAGGACTACTAAACAACTCTCTAGAACCTTCATTCCATACCCCGACTAGTACTCGCTACATTCTCGCCTCCCGAGAAGAAAAATGGAACAACAAGGAAAAGGGTGAGCTCAACTAGCCCGATAAAGAATATTATGACTAAGATAATATACAACAAATTATCGTTAGTCTTCAATCAGGAAAAATCGATAGAATACAATAGACAACAAGTTTCAGATCAATATTCGCAGTGAAATAATAATTCATAGAAGAGTTACGTAGAGAATGAAAACTACTATAATCTATGAATTTAACGGTCCATCATCAATATTTTATCCCCGTAACATCAATCAATATACATCCGGAATCAAATATTCATCTTTGCACTACTGAGCCAAAGATATTCATCGATTGGTCATGTTCATTTAAACACTGTTCATCTTTGCACTACTGTGCCAAAGATATTAATCAATCGGTCATGTTCATCTCAACACTGCTCATCTTTGCACTTTGAGCCAAAGATATTCTTGAGAAATCATTCATCTTTGCACTACTGTGCCAAAGATATTCAATAATATCATCATTTAAGACCGAGGATGATGAAAAATATTTTTAAAAAAGCGAATCCAAATTGAAACAAAATGACAAGGATTAAGGATTAAGGATTCGTACTTGGTTTTATCCACGCCCAAAAATACCTCAAAATAATCATAGTGGTGTAAAATTCAAGAATGATCAAAACATGGATACAATCGAGTTAGTATCCGAATAGATATTTTGGACAAAAAGAAGAAATTTTATTTTTGATTGAATAGTGTCAGTATCGTGAATAGTCAGAGTATCGTGAATAGTAACTCAGACACCAAAAGATAGAAATTCAAAAAAAACATCTTCACGCTTCATTGAATAGTACTCGTGAATAGTAACTTCGTGAATAGTAACTCATGAATAGTAACTCGTGAATAAGTAACTCATGAATAGTAACCCCGACATGAAAAAGTTCCAAATTTGATAAAAACTTCAGATCAACATTTCAGTATAATGATATTGAAGAAATAATATCATTACAAAAAAATAATATCCCTTACCTCGAAAGATCAGTACTTCTAGCTGAAACACCGGATATAGGCTATGACTTGGACTTGCACCGTATAGCAATACTCAAAGTATACTCAAAATACTCACAAGAATACGCTCGATAATATAGAGAGAGAAAACTTCAGTTTCTGGTGTGATTTTCAATTCTAACCTAAGCACCCTATTTATAGGAAATTGCTTAGAACACCAAAGCAGAAAATTTAATAAATTAATATATATATATATCAAATTCATACGCCAACCTTAGAATTCAGATCCTAGCATTTCCCACATGCCACCTTCTAGAAAAGTAAGAAAAAAAACGTTTTTCATAAAATAAATAATTAAAACTTTCAAAAAATCAATTATTTCGGAGCTTCGGAACTTCAATAATTCATAATAAATAGCCCTTTCATCAGAAAATTTGAATCTCACGTGTTTTTATAGGAAATTCAATTCTCTACAACTTTGCAGAAGAAAGTTTTTTCAAATTCCAAATGGAAATTGACCGAAATCCACAAGCAGGCGATTTTTACAGTTATAATCAAATTTCAGTCAATAAATGGGGTCCAACAGACATGTTTAACATGTTTTAAACATTTATTTCAACAAAAATACTCTTCCTCCTCGTATACTCATATATCCCACATTCGTTGTAAAAATATCACCAATTAATATATTATTAAAATAATATATTTAAATGAATTATTTTATCGAAAAAGATAAAATATTAATTTTCAACAATTGTCATTTTAAAAATTTTCTCCATCTATATCCACATAAAATCAATATTTTCCTCATCATATAAATCAATAATTAATTATTCACAAATAATATTATGAGAATCACAATATTGACAACCAGGCGGTTCAGGAAGAGGGGCTTTCAATAAGAATTTCTTCTTCTTGGCGCCGCAATTAGGTGACCAAACCTCTCCTCCAAGCAGAACTTTCTAGACATTGCCAATAATGTTATCTAATAATATTATTCAGATAATATGAATTATTGCTTCGATAATGAAAGATCTTTGTGTAATGACAATTATGAAACAACAAGAATATAAAATATCAACGCAAAGCAATTATTAACTCAATAAAATATGAATAAAGTAATTCACGTAACCATTATTGAGTAGTGCCTTCACGTAAGAATCAATAATTGGTGCAATACCGCAGGTGCTTCTTGTTCAACAACGCGTAATAGTGTGTTTTAACCACGGGTATTCCAGCAAAGATAATCTCAGAATAACTACACCGTTATTTAAAAATAACTTATATTTGTTGTTTTCTTCATCCAATCGCTTTCGTTATGGGGCCCACATTATCGCATGCATTGCTGCCGCATGCGAATATTCCCCAACAAGACGACCAAACGAATATTCCCGACGATAATGAATATTTTATAACCACTTGCTTATTTTGAAATATTTGCGTATTTAACCCTTAACTATCCACATTAATCAAATCAACCCTTACTATTTCAAAATAATAAATAAAGGAAATTCCTTTTTATTTAAAAATTTGGGGTCTTACAACCTCCCTCCTTATGAAATTTCGTCCTCGAAATTGACGACGCATACACAGTGTTTTGAAAAGGTGAGGATACCTCGCTTTCATTTCCGTTTCCAATTCCCGGTCATTTCCTCTATAGCATGATTCCTCCACAAAACTTTAACTTGTGGTATGACCTTTCTTGGCGTAGGACATGCTCCTTCCTATCCAAGATCTTGACAGTACCTCCTCATACGTTAAGTCTTGGCTATCTCGTGGGGTTCTAACTCAATAACGTGGTTTGGGTCTTTCACATATTTCTGAAATACAGATATGTGAAACACATTATGAAACACGAGACATACTCGGAGGTAACGCAAGTCTATAGGCTACATTTCCTACTCGGTCAAGAATTTGAAATGGACCAATAAATCGTGGATTGAGCTTTCCTCTCTTCCCAAATCTTGTAACTCCCTTCCATGGAGTAACTTCGCAACAATACATGATCCCTACATTAAATTCCACGTCCTTTCGATGAAGATCCGCATAACTCTTTTGTCGATCTTGTGCCGCTTTTGTATATCGTTGTCGAATCATTTGGATCTTTTCGGTGAGTCATACGTATTTCTTTCGGGTCCCAACAATGTTGCTTCACCCACCTCATCCCAACATATTGGAGAACTAAATTTTCGTCCATATAATGCTTGAATGGAACCATGCCTATATTTGTTTAATAACTATTGTTGGATGAGAATTCCACCAATGGCAAGTACTTATCCCAACTTCCATTGAAATCTAGGACACTGAGTTTTAATATATCTTCAAGAGTTTGAGTAGTCCTTTTCGATTGCCCATCCGTTTGAGGATGGTATGCCAAATAATCAAATTCGTGCCCATAGCTTTTTTACAAACTAACCCAAAATCATGAAGTGAATCTTGGGTCACGATCTAAAACTATGGATCTTGGCATGCCATGCAATCTCACAATCTCATTTACGTCATACGAGAAAGAAAGCGTTCAAGGAATAAGTCTCTCGTATCGGTAAGAAATGAGCGAGACTTTGGTTAATCTATCAACAATAACCCAAATAGCATTGATGCCTTGAGAAACCGCAGGAAGACCCGTGATGAAATCCATGGTAATATGTTCCCACTTCCATTTCGGAATCTCAAGTGGTTGCAACGGACCCTTAGGTACTAGATGCTCGCCTTTACACGTTGACAAGTTAAACACATCGAGATAAACTTTGCAATCTCTCTCTTCATATTGTTCCACCAAAATGTATGTCGAAGATCACGATACATTTTAATACTTCCGAGATGGATTGCAAAAATGGTGTATTGTGTGCCTCCATCATAATCTTGTACTTCAAATCGAGTCGTTAGGAACATAAAGTCTAGAGTGGACTCAAGTATTCCTTCTTCATCAATTCTCGCTTCGGAATAGCTCCTTCTTGTATTTTTTCTTCATCACGCGCATCAGCTTTCCGGTCGGTGGCTTCGAAGCAACCTTAACTTTTTCTATTAAAGTTGGCTCTGTCGTATACTTGACATCATCTCCTTTTCGTCAATATATAATCTTCTACTCATCGCGTCTACTACCGTTCGCTTTTCGGGATGGCGTGATCGTAACATGTCTTTGAAATGAGTCTCTCTTGAGTTCTTCGAAGCTCTTCCCACATTCCTTGCTCCATTCGAATTTTGTATCTCTACGAGTCAGCTGCGTTAATGGAATAGCGATTCAAGAATATCCTTCAACGAATCTCCGATAATAACCAACTAAGCCTAGAAAGCTACGTCTTTCGATAACTGACTTAGGTTGCTCTCAACTGTGACTCATATCCCAATCTTGGATAGCACGTCACAATGACACCTATCGATTTCTTATCGCATACGAATATGGCGTCCCCTACAGAGAGAGTCGCTTAGTGAATTCCACAAAGGAAGTCACAAGATAAAGGCTCGGTACCAAATTCTATAGTTGAATTTTTAACTCACGAAGTTCAATAGAGCCATTCGATATGAGATTTTAGAAATGAGTTTTGTCTACTGGGGTTCAAAGTCGATACAAAATTTAATATCGCTTTGGGAGTAAGCCAAGAAATTCTTCAGAAATACGTCGGGAAAATCAATAACAACGGGAATATTATTCAAATCGGCGTGTCTTTATTCAAATCCATAACATGGACTAAGAAAACTTGACATCCGTAATAAACGAATGACTTCATGGCTTGATATGAAAATGTTTGACTCTGATGGTTTGATTGCTTGAATTGAATAACAAAGTTGCTTAGGAATATGAAAACTAACAACCTTACAAAAGCAATTAATTTTGGCATGATGAGTAGTTAACCTTAAAATCACATCAAAAGCAAATATTTCTATAGAAATAAGGTTAACGAGTAATGTGATAGTGCCAACTGAATCAAACAAGATTTTTAAACAACGAGATGTAATGAAAGTTTCTCTAACGGATTCTCCATAAATAGGTCAAAGTCTAATTTCTCCGTAGTCAAGTTCAAACGTTGAGTAAAGCAAGAGAGATAAAAGAATGGGTAGAACCCAGATTATCTAGTAAGGTATATACTTCACAAGAATTTATAATTAACTAACCCGTGCTAACCTTGGGTTCCTTTCCTGCATTTTTGACCGGCCACGACAAACGCTCTCCAAGAACCGTTGACTTTGACTTTTCTCGGGACATCCTTTTGAGTCACCATTCACGCTGAAATTTGGGTTTCGATATCGCATAATCGAGCGATATGTCCTTCTTTTCCACAATTATAGCATACCTTGGAAGGCTTTGAGCAGTTTGACCTTATATGTCCTCTCTCTCCACATCTCATCCAGTAGCATCTAAGCGGCGATCGTTCTCTTCCCTAGAATTTGTTGATGGTCTTTGATGTTCTTGCCGACGTCTTCCGTCATCGTTAAATCTTCTCTTTTTAGATTGGACACTTCTTTCCATAATATCAACGCGTCGTGCGGCTTTTACCCATGCATCACTCATTCTCACTCGTTCGGTTATTTCTTCTTTTCATTTCGATTCGACTTTATCATCTTATACTCGCCAAAGAGTGCTTCATTCAAGCATCACGATCGGGTAACACTGAAGCTTGAATCGTTGCATCCTTTTGCTCCACGATCGCCTGTAATTCTTTAGCTTCGCTTCTTCTAACTCATGAATACGATTTTGCAATTCTATATTTCGATCATAAAATACCTCTAATAAACTCTCTTGGTACCTCTTCTTCCTCTTCTTCCTCACTCTCACCAATTTGTTACCTCTGCGATTATCTCGGGTCAACTATCAATTCTTCACTCACCACATGGATATCTCTAATTCCTTCTTCACCGACATCACATTATCACGGTTGGCGATTAGAGGTGTCTCCACGATCTCATTCACTCCATTGTTAACGTTAAGCAGTGACCATTCTAAAAAACTATCATAAAACAAGGGTTAATTAAATAAATTAACAAATCACATAATACCCCTATAATATGACCAACCAACAAATAAGCTTAGGTAGAACACACTAGCGAAGGATTTACTGTCTCTCCCTCCTAGTTCTATTCCCCGATCTCCGCCAGAGATCATATCCCTAAGCTCGATACTAGCTGTGACTCGGACACCAACTTGTATCAAGACCTCACATTGATACATATCGGTTTGCCCACCGCAGAAGCAAGGCGTCCCTACGGAGAGAGTCGGCTTTTTGCATCCCCATCAACAGAAGTCACCAAATGAGAGGCTCGGGGCTCTTTACTTATAGCTCGATATTAATCGTGACGCCCCAAAATAGGTATACACAACACCCATTACGAGTCGCCAAATACATGGTACAAAAAGCAAACTACAACTTTAATAATACAAATGTGTGGTGAAATACGACAATATATCTTGTGAGTTTAAATATAATATTGTCTTCAGACAATATCCACATGCAAATAAATCCCCATCATAATTATTGATTCATTATTTTACAAAATGGTGAGGACTACTAAACAACTCTCTAGAACCTTCATTCCATACCCCGACTAGTACTCGCTACATTCTCGCCTCCCGAGAAGAAAAATGGAACAACAAGGAAAAGAGTGAGCTCAACTAGCCCAAGATAAAGAATATTATGACTAAGATAATATACAACAAATTATCGTTAGTCTTCAACAGGAAAAAAATCGATAGAATACAATAGATAACAAGTTTCGAGATCAATATTCGCAATGAAATAATAATTCATAGAAGAGTTACGTAGAGAATGAAAACTACTATAATCTATGAATTTAACGATCCATCATCAATATTTTATCCTCTGTAACATCAATCAATATACATCTGGAATCAAATATTCATCTTTGCACTACAGGCCAAAGATATTCATCAGTTGGTCATGTTCATTTAAACACCTGTTCATCTTTGCACTACAGGCCAAAGATATTAATCAATCGGTCATGTTCATCTCAACACCTGTTCATCTTTGCACTACGGGCCAAAGATATTCTTCAGAAATCATTCATCTTTGCACTACAGGCCAAAGATATTCAATAATATCATCATTTAAGACTGAGGATGATGAAAAATATTTTAAAGAAAGCGAATCCAATTGAAACAAAATGACAAGGATTAAGGATTAAGGATTCGTACTTGGTTTTATCCACGCCCAAAAATACCTCAAAAATAATCATAGTGGTGTAAAATTCAAGAATGATCAAAACATGGATACAATCAGAGTTAGTATCCAGAATAGATATTTTGGACAAAAAGAAGAAATTTTATTTTTCTGATTGAATAGGTCAGAGTATCGTGAATAGTCCGAGTATACGTGAATAAGTAACTCTCGACACCAAAAGATAGAAATTCCACAAAAACATCTTCACGCTTCACGAATAAGTACTTTCGTGAATAGTAGAACTCGTGAATAGTAACTCATGAATAGTAACTCGTGAATAGTAACTCATGAATAAGTAACCCCAGAGCATGAAAAAGTTCCAAATTTGATAAAACTTGGATCAACATTTCAAAGATAATGATATTGAAGAAATAATATCATTAAAAAAAATAATATCCCTTACCTCGAAAGATCAAGATTTCTAAATTAAAAACAGGATATAGGCTATGACTTGGACTTGCACCAGATAGCAATACTCAAAGTATACTCAAAATACTCACAAGAATACGCTTCGATAATATAGAGAGAGAAAATTTGAGTTTACGGTGTGATTTTCAATTCTAACCTAAGCACCCTATTTATAGGAAATCGCTGTAACACCAAAAGCGAAAATTTAATAAAAATTAATATATATATATATATATCAAATTCATACGCCAACCTTAGAATTCAGATCCTAGCATTTCCACATGCCACCTTCTAGAAAAGTAAGAAAAAAACGTTTTCATAAAATAAATAATTAAAACTTTCAAAAATCAATTATTTTGAGCTTGAACTTCAATAATTCATAATAAATAGCCCTTTCATCGTAAAAATTTGAATCTCGCGTGTTTTTATAGGAAATTCAATTCTCTACAACTTTGCGGATGAAAGTTTTTCCAAATTCAAATGGAAATTGGACCGAAATCCACAAACCAAGGCGATTTTGTGCTATAATCAAATTTGATCAATAAATGGTGTCCACAGACATGTTTAACATGTTTTAAATATTTATTGCAACAAAAATACTCTTCCTCCTCGTATACTCATATATCCCACATTCGTTGTAAAAATATCATAGTTAATATATTATTAAAATAATATATTTAAATGAATTATTTTATCGAAAAAGATAAAATATTAATTTTCAACAATTGTCATTTTTAAAATTTTCTCCATCTATATCCACATAAAATCAATATTTTCCTCATCATATAAATCAATAATTAATTATTCACAAATAATATACGAGAATCACAATATTGACAACCAGGCGGTTCTCAGAAAGAGGGGCTTTCAATAAGAATTTCTTCATCTTGGCAGCGCAATTAGGTGACCAAACCTCTCCTTAGATGAACTTTATAGACATTGCCAATAATGTTATCTAATAATATTATTCAGATAATATGAATTATTGCTTCGATAATGAAAGATCTTGTGTAATGACAATTATTGAAACAAACAAGAATATAAAATATCAACGAAGAATTATTAACTCAATAAAATCTTTGAGAATTAATTCGTGTAACCATTATTGAGTAGTGCTTCTTACGTAAGAATCAATAATTGGTGCAATACTGGTGCTTCTTGTTCAACAACGCGTAATAGTGTGTTTTAACCACCGGGTATTCCAACATGATAATAGCTGTAATAACTACACCGATTATTTAAAAACAACTTATATTTGTTGTTTTCTTCATCCAATCGCTTTTCAGTTATGGGGCCCACACCATTGTCGCTACCGTCGTCATAAATATTCCCGACACGATGCGACCAAACGAATATTCCCAAGCGATAATGAATATTTTATAACCACTTGCTTATTTTGAAATATTTGCGTATTTAACCTTAACTATCCACATTAATCAAATCAACCCTTACTATTTCAAAATAATAAATAAAGGAAATTCCTTTTATTTAAAAATTTGAGGGTCTTCTGAGATAGCACCTCACAATGATACCTATAAACTTGCCATCTTCGATTCATGGCGTCGCCTACAGTAAAGTGTAAAGCGGTGCAGATTCCACACAAGGAAGTCAACAACGAAAGGTTCGGGGCTCTTTACTTATGGCTTGATATAACGTTGATTAACTTTAGGGTTTGGTTACTTTGAATTCGTATAACAAAGTTAGTTAGGAATATGAAAGCTAACAACCTTACAAAAAGAATAATGAGTAGTTAATCAATCGTTTTCAAAAATTACCTCAAAGGCAAGTATTTTCAAAGAGATAAGATCGACGAAGTAGCGTGAAAGTGTTTATTTGAAACAACAAGATTAAAAAAAAAATAGTAGCGAGAACGAAGGCTCCTACTAACGAAGTTTCAACCAATAAGTCAAAGTCTAACTTCTCCGAGTCAAATTTAAACGTTGAAGCGCAACTAGGTGAAATAAAAGAGTGGGTAGAACTTGTATTGAATAAAGTATAGACTTATGATAATTAATTTACCCGTAATAACCCGTTCGGTTTTCGACTAAGCGCTCTCGCTTAAATTATCGAGTTTGACTTTACTATAGGGTACATTCCACCCTTAAGTGCTTCTTCACATTCACGATCCATGATTTGAATCATTATTCTCCGATCCATATCGAATTCGGGTTGACCGCTATGCATGCGAGGTAATTCCGAATTCGATGTTAAATTCTCCCAATTCTTTGTCCAAAAGCAAAGTCCATTTCATCTATTTTGGCTTTATTGGATCGGACGTCTTTTTCTACACTATCAACGCGCGTTGTGCGACTTTTACCCATGCATCGTCTATTCTCCTTCGTTCGATTGTTTCTTCTTTCGGTGATCTTTGATTTTTAAATTCTCGATTCAACTTTAATATCTTACACCCCGCCAAAGCGTGATTTTGTTCGAGCATCACATATCGGGTAACCCAATTTTGAATTGTTGTATCCCTTTGTTCACGACTAATTTGTCGATTCTTCAACTGTTCTTCTAGCTCACGAACACGATTTTGTAATTCTAAGTTTTGATCATAAATTTCTTCTAACCAATTCTCCTCGGGTTCCTCTTCTTCCTCTTCTTCCTCACTTTCATTTGCTACCTCTGCAACTAGCTAAGGGTGCACCAATTAGTTCTTTATTTACTACGTGGATATCTCTAATTTGTTCTCAAATCGACCTTTCGCATTAACTCCGATTAGTGATTAAAGGTGTCACAACGGTCACATTCACTCCATTGTGAATATTTTCACCGCCATTTCCAAACACCGCCACAACACGAGGTTAATTAATATATCAAATATTATCCCTATACTCGAATTCCACCAATTAAATACCAAATAAACTTAGGTAGGTCATACTAGCGAAGGAATTTCCGTCTCTCCCCTCTAGTTCTTATCTCACATCTTAGCCAGGATCATATCCCTAAGCTCGATACCTGTTGTGACACCCCAAAATTGGGTATCGCCACCCATCTTGGGTCGCCACTTACATGGTACATAAATTCAAATACAACTTACTAACCTAACTGTCGTGTACAATACGACATAACTATGAGTTTGAATACAAATATTGTCTACTAGATATTATACAAACTCAAAAGGAGTCCTCATTACAACTATTATCACACTATTTCACAGAATAGTGAGGACTACTAATGCTATCCTCTGGACCATTACTTCGTTCCCCGACTCGTCCCAGCTATGTTCTCATTTCCTGAAGAGAACAGTGAAAGAAAGGGTGAGCTCAACTAGCCCAGTAAGAAATATTATGACTAAGATAATGCAGAATAAATTATCATTAGCCTTCAACAGTGTTAAACTGATAAAATACAATAGACAACCAGTTTAACTGCAGCGGAATAAGCAATCCATTAAAAGAGTCAAGTAGAGAATAAAGTCTACTATCTTTTAGGTTTTAAAAGGTTTTCATCAATTTTTATCGCGAGACTCCAGCTTAATAAATAAACCACCACATTTAATCATCCCTGTACCACGGTCAAGGATTTTCATCAAATTATCAATGGTCATGACTATATACCGAATCACCCACGGTCATAATCATACCAAAAACTATCCATCAATCGCATTACTGAGCCACCGAGGACTTTTGTCACATCATTTATATCAAGTCGTGATTATACCGAATGATCCACGGTCATAATCATACTAAGTTCATCTATGCACGTGCGTAAGCAAAGATAACATAATATAACATGAGGATGATGACAATGACATAGTAATTCAATAAAACAAGTTCAAGAATTATTTAATCCATGAATTATTAACGTCCAAATTGTCAACATGATCTTTGTTTTCGTAGAGTAAAATTCAAGAATGATCGGAAGAATATTTCCATGAAAGATATCTTTGGATGAAACGCAAATATCAAGGATATTCTACTAATTTCATGGAGTATAGAAGTCAAAGTTTTAACCATTTGGGTATAATAAAGAATGGAATAACAAAAGAAATCACCATGCATGCGGTGCTTGGCGTAGGCAAAGTTATTCCAACATAATAATAATAACGGAACCGGTCGGGTGAAATTCACACGCAAGCGGGATGTTCCAAATGAATAATAAAGATGGAACCAGATCCAGGTGTAAAAAACATACGATAGGATATTCTAATGAATGATAAAGAGCGGAACCAGTCCGGTGTAAAACACATGCACGAGGATGTTCCAACAGAATAATAAAAAAGCGGAACCAGTCGGTGTAAAACACATGCAGCAGGATGTTCCAATGAATAATAGAAGAATGTCACCAAGTATAGGGTAAATGGCAGTATACAAAAGTTATTCCAATGAATAATAAGTAATGGAATAACATAAGGATTTCACCAAGTATAGGTATTGTCACAGCGTATCTGAGGTTATGTATAGGGTATGCCACTTTTACGAGTTATTCCAACAGAATGATAATGAATGGAATAATGTAAGTTCTCTTCAAGAAGAAAGAATAACACCCCTTACCGTAAAAGAGCTGAATATAGAAGTAGTGAAGTAGCGAGAATACTCTTCTTCTTTTCTATAATTTTTCTCTATAGCTTCTCTCTATAATTTCTCTCTCAGAGTTTCAATGAATTAAGTAAGAAAATAATGAAGGAATGAGCTTTATTTATAGGAAAATGAAATGCATAAGAATTAATCCATGAGCGGTCCAGATTGATTTACTTTAATCGACGGTCCATATTTAAAGAAAAATCTTTTAAATAAAATATAATATATTCTATTTATATAAAAACATTTTACTATGCAAAACACTATGCAATACTATGCAAATCACTATGCAAAACACTACGCAACACTATGCATAATAAAATATAATATATTCTATTTATAGAATAACTTTAATAAAGTATTCTATTTTATATAAAAGATGTTTACGTTTTATTACGTTAATAATACTGAATAAAACAAAAGCGTCATTATCGCTATAATAATTCATATTATTAATCTAATGATAATGGAATCAAACTGAGTGACTTCTCACATAAGCATCAATAATCAATACTGGTAAGCTACTTATGCAACCACACGACATCGTATTTTTTACTACTGAGTAGTTCAACGGTAACCATGAGTAAAACTTCAGTAGTTATTTCAATAAAATATTTTTGTCGTTTTCTCAATCAAATAATAATTACATTATTGGGGTCCACCAATGATTAAGCCGTTATCACGAATATTCCTCGCTAAACCGAGTATTCCCAACCAATCGAATATAATATAACCACTTGCATACTTTGCAAAATTTATAAATACTACCCACAACTATAATATTATCTTAAATTCACACCATAATATTAAAAAATTATTTCAACAAAATTTAAATCTTTATTGATAAAATCTGGGGTCTCACATACTTTGCAAAATTTATAAATACTACCCACAACTATAATATTATCTCAAATTCACACCATAATATTAAAAAATTATTTTGACAAAATTTAAATCTTTATTGATAAAATCTGGGGTCTCACACTACACATGAGGTAGCTGCAGCGGTTTCTGCTAGTCGTGAGCCTTCTCAACCTATTCTTATTGGTGTCGAGTCGTCTTCTTCGCATAATGATTGTGTTAGCCTTGATGCTAAAGACACTTTATCCGATGTAAGCCCAAGTCCTGCTGTGGGTGATACACCGATTTCTTCAATCCTTCCTATGACTTCTCCATATGATGGGCCTAAAGATGCTAATAAGGCTCCTACCTCCTCGAGGGGAATCCTTACGAGACTATTCATTGATGTCCATCCTCCCGGAAGGAGTCTGTCGAGTTAGTGATCGATCGGGAGGCATTATTGATAGTACTTTGGGTGGATTAAATGACATTCCCGCCTCTCGTGGCATCTCCTCGACTCCTTTTCCATTGGCTATATTGTGAGTATCTTTCTTTCAATATATTGTGAGTATCTTTTTTTTTTATAATATATATGCTTTGACTTTTTGGTTTGAGTGAGAAGATGAAAGATTTGCCTTTACTGTTGAGGCCCTCGGCTTTGTTTGATGTTCTCCATCCAGGATGTTGCCCACTCGCCTTTATAGTGACCTTGGTTATCCTCCGGTGGCCAAGGCTTCGAGGAATCATCACCATACAAAGATCTTTCCGATCCTCCATCTCTTGTCTTGTCAAATTCTATGGTGGCGTCTAAAGTGGCTTCTCGAGAGCTTCCTTCAATCCAAGTGGGGATCTTATTCCGTCGAGGGGTTTCGGATATCATCTCCTAGTCGGGAAAATCTGAGGCGTCTCTCCTAGCTCGGTTTCCGCAGACACTTGACCGATTGATTATTAAGACAAACTTCCACCCAAACCTTCTTCCTGCACCGACTTGCAAGCCTTTGTTTCTTGGGTTGCACACTCTGTCTTTTTATATTCCTTTATGGAGGACTTGAAGAGGTTTAGTGATGATGTGAATGACCTTGAAAGTCGTGGGTGTTGACATGTCTCCTTTTCGTGTTAAGTGGATCTTCTCAAATCAAGTTTTAATCTTATTTCACTACGTTCGGAGGTCATTTTGACGTAAGTGTGAAGATGATTCCTTTTCGGTCTTGACTTTCGAGAGCTTGATGAAGCCGCAAACAAAGCGAAGATCCGATCTCAAGATTTAGAGGACCGACCGGGATCTAAATGCTAAATTTCGAGGATGTGGAGTGCCAAATGACGGGACTTAAAGAATTACCCAACAAGTTAAGGATTTGAAAGCTACAAATCTTAAGGTTCGAGATGCGCCATTCTTGCGACTTGGAAGCTTTAGCTATGCCTCTTCTTCAGCTTTGATATGTCTTGGCCTTTAGATCATAACTTGTTGTAGTAGTTTTTTTTTTCAATTTCCGTTTTAGAAACTCATTTTACATGTTTCATTTATCAAAATGTAGTTTCTTCAACCTTGTTGATTGCTTTTAATTTGAATGATTCCTTAAAATTCAATATTTATCATTGAATCGCAAGTTATTCAAATTAATATTACAAGACAACCACAAGTAAATATGAATTTTATCAAAACATGTATATATAGTTTTCACAAACCAAAACTTGACTTTATACTCTTTTTTCTTAAGAAATTTAAAAATAATATTCAAGTATAAGTGAAAGTTTGTAAATTTATTGATAATAAAATTGCTTTTTAACGAAAAGCATAACGTTTCATTAGTAAATCTTGCTTTTGTCGAAGAAAGCATAACGATTGCCACTTTTAGAGGTAAAGTGTAACTTTCTTGCTTTTGTCGAATAAAGCATAAAGTTTGTCACTTTTAAAGATAAAGTGTAACTTTCGGGTTGAGGGCTTAAACTCGGGTGCCTCGATCACTTTTGAAGTTGAAAGTGTAACTGCCGAGGGTCGTTAATCAGTTCCTCGATCACTTTTGAAGTTTGAAAGTGTAACTTCCAAAATTTGCATGCTTAGTCAAAGCGCCTCGATTACTTTTGAAGTTGAAAGTATAACTTTTGTGATGCTCTTCTCATGTGTAATATTTCTTTACCCACTTCAAGTTCAATGGGCCCGAGAAGATTCGATCCCACACGAGATATCTTGCAATACCCGCTTTTAGAGATCTCTCGTACCCTATATGGGCCTTCCCATTTGGGGTAAAATTTGGTGGTTGGGGTCCCCCTCATGACTTGAGTTGTCGTTTTGAGTACCAGGTCCCCCACCAAAATTCGTCGTGGTACAACTGCGGTATTGTATTGTCGTCGCAATCTTTTATGGTACCGTTCAAGCTTTTCTTTAGCCTTATCTCGAAAGTCAACTAAGGCCTCCAGGGCTGCTGGTCGATTTTCTTCCTCGACCAAGCTTCGTAGTCTCATTCGAGCCGAAGGTATTTCTATTTCAGCGGGCAAAACAACTTCTTCACCATAAACCAAAGCATATGAAGTCTCGCCTGTAGGCTTCCTTTTTGAAGTTCGACATGCCCATAACGCTATTGGTAATTGTTCTGCCCATGTCTTCGGATGATCGTCTAGGGTTTTTGATAAAATTTTTATCAAGGTTTTGTTTGTAGCCTCTGCTTGTCCGTTGCCTTTCGGGTAATATGGTGATGACTTGTAATGTTTCACCCTGTATCTTTCCATCAGATTTTTGACATCCCTATTGATGAAGGGAGTTCCATTATCCGATAAAATTATCTTCGGAATTCCGAAACGGCAAATGATGTGCTCCTTGATAAAATTGGCCACTGCTGGTCCCGTGACCTTCTTCAAGGGTATTGCCTCCACCCACTTTGTGTACATCTCGGTGGCAGTTAAAATCCATATGTTACCCTTGGAATTAGGGTGAACAGGACCTATAAGATCCATTCCCCATGTATGAAAGGGCCATGGTGTTGCCAAGGTTCGCAAATCCACGGCGGGAGCATGGATCAAGTTTCCATATATTTGATAAATGTGGCACTTTTTAACAAATTCTAGACTATCTCCCTCCATCTTTGGCCAGTAGTAACCATGATCGATAAGTTGTTTGTACAACTTGGCCCCCCCTTTGGTGTTCATCCTTGTGCATTTGGTAAATCAAATCTTTGGCTTCACCTAGTTCCAGACACCGTAGGGGCTTGCCATTGAATCCCTTCTAAACAATTCTCCATTTGCAAGAAGAAACGTTGTGACTTCCTCTCGATTATAATTGCGTCCTTCTTTTCGGTAGGAAGAGTCCCGCTTTGTAAGAACTCCACATGCGGATTCGCCAATCCACTATATCTTCAATGAAGGCGCATTCATCCTCCCTGTGGTATTCTTGGCATGAAACACATTGGCGTTGTAGGGCATCGCTTCCTTCTTCATTTCAGCCAATAATACCCGACGCCGCAACCCACGATACAATTATTTACGATCGCTTAATCCGCAGTTCTCGTCCATGTTGCAAGACTCTATCCGCTTCTCGCCTCCCTAAGCATCGTGTCAACACACCCATCGCTTCTTTGTGATACAAGACACCTTTGATGATGTTGTACTTCAGTAACTTTTACGGTAGGTATTGTTCCTCCTTTGTTTTCAATTGATTGGAGATGTCGTACGCCAATCATCTATCATGTCTTTGGGGAACAAATTTTAGCTTCGTGGTTGGGAGGGTTCTCTTCATTACCTTTACATCCAAATTTTCACCTTGGACATAGACTCGAGATGCTACTGTTCTGCTAGTGCATCAGGTTGTTTATACATCCTCTCTCGCACATATTCAATCACCACCTTCTTGAAAGCCTCCATCACCTTTTGTGCTACTGATTCGATATGGCACCAAGATAGGTTCCTTCACTCCAAATTGGCCTCTTATCTATCACTTTATGAGGTTTGAATCTCCCTTTACTTTAAGATATTTGGCTCCCAATTCTTGAAGCTGCCAACAATCCTAGTATGAACGCCTCATATTCTCGCTTCATTGTTTTGTGTGGAAATCCAATTTGTATGACAAGGCCACTTCATTTCCTTCTTTAGTGGTCAACACCACTCCTACTCCGCCTTTTACCTTCTGCGGATGATCCATCAAAAGCCAAACTCCACCATTCTGGGTCCTCATTTTTCAACTCGATTGATTCTACTTCTTCACCCGGAAGATCCTCGAGAAAGGGTTCATATTCTCCATTTGGAAATTGGGCGGCCAGTGCGCCGAGGCTTGACATCGGATCGCCTTGATTGTTACACATTTGATGTCGTACTCTGAAAGAATCATCATCCATCTGGCGTGTCTTCCTACTAATCTTTGGCTTAGTTAATAGGTATCTCGATTGGATGAGCTTTTTGTTGCAAGCTTTTTATTTGTGCTAAAAAAATAATGCCGCATTTTCCAAGAATGAATACCAATGCTAGACAATGCCTCTCCACTTGTGAATACCGGGTTTAGGTCCTCGGATTATCCATTAATGTAATATCTGTGTTTCTCTTCTCCGTCCACCTCCTCTGCGTGATCAATCCACCTATGGACTTCTTGGTAGATGTGATGTACAACTATGACGGTATTCCTCTTTGTGGCACTACCATTGTTTTCTCTTGAAGCCAAAATTCTTTTCACCTTCTCAAACGCTTTGTTGTTGGTCTTGCCCCCAACCCATTGTGCCTTTCCTTTTAGCAATTTGCCAAAAGGTTACGTGACTTCGGCTTAATCTTTGGCATGAATCTTCTCATGTATGAAACTTTCCCTAGAAAGCTCTTCAACTGCTTTCTGCGTTTTTTGGTGGGGCATCTCTCGTAATTGCTTTTCGCCTTTGCTTGGGTCCACCTCTAAGCCTCTATTGTGCACCAAGAAGCCCAAGAATTTTCGGTAGTCATCCCAAAGGCGCACTTCTTGGATTCATCCTCAACTTATACCTTTCTGCACCTGCTTCGAACACTTTCCTCAGTCCTCCACACGAGTTATCGCCTTCTTGGATTTCACTACTATGTCATCTACGTAGTCCTCCACTATATCATGAATCATGTCATGAAATATGGTGTGCATTGCCCTTTGATAAGTTGCCCCCGCATTCTTCAACCCGAATGGCATTACTACATAGTAGAAATTCCCAAACGGGGTACGAAAGGCTGTCAACTCTGCATCTTCTACGGACATCTTTATCTGATTGTAACCCACAAACCCGTCCATGAATGACATCATCTCATGATTAGTCGTTGCATCTACCAAAGTGTCTATGTTGGGTAATGGGTACATGTCCTTTTAGGCGTACGCCTTGTTCAAATCTCTGAAATCCACACATATTCGTAGTTGTCCATTTGACTTCTTTCTAGAAGACAATCTTTGGATAGCCATATTGGATGTTGAATTGGCTTGATGAACCCTACTTTCAAAGAACTTCTTGATTTCTTCCTTTATTTGAGTTTCTACTTGGTGCATAGTTGCGAGGTGCTTGCTTTTCTTGGCTTCATTCCGGACTTATGTTTAGATTGTGCTCCACAAGATCCTTGTCAATTCGGGCATCTCGTCGTAATTCCAAGCAAAGACATCCCTATATTCTCGCAATAATTGTACGAGCTTCTCCTTACATTTTAGCATCCAACTCCTTGTTGACATAAGTCGGTCTTGGCGTTCCTTCCTCTGTTGCCAAATTAACTTCCTCTAATTCATTTTGTTGAGGTTTGGCCTATCCTCGAAGCATTCGGAGTTTGGTTCTACCTTACGTTGTATATAACTTCTTCTTCTTCATTATTCTTTGGAGTGGGGACACCTCCCGAGTAGTTTGGTTCACACACTTCCAAGGGCTCTTCCCCTCAGATCGTCGCCACAATCAAACACCACCTTTCCGTCGGGTTTAACAACCCTCTCCCATTTTGTCTTTCGCCCTCCTCAGATTGTGCCATCATTGCGACATTTATTATATTTTCGGCATCTTGAGGATCTCTTTGGCCTTTTCTTTTCTTTCTTCCTTCTTCCACCGGCTTTTTGTTTTAGAACATTCTCAGCGTTCCGAGGTCTTCTTCTTTTTTTTTTTGAGTGCACGAACTTATCTTCCCGCACTTCCTCCCAACCTTACTAGTCTTAGGGAATCGGTCTTGTAATCTGTTCTTCTCTCTTCTCTTGGCGACATCATCAAAGAAAGTTACTTGATTGATGTGTGCCTCCTCAGTCCAAAGGGATTAGGAGTTCTTTGGTACCTTCACTTCTCTCCCTTTCCAAATAGTTTTAAGACATTGATGAAAGACCGAGGGTACCACCCCGTAGTCATTTTGCCAAACCCTTCCCAGCAAGACATGATATGATGCATCCACCTCGACAACATGGAACATTATAGGCCCTCGAATCTTCCCAACTTGCATGTCCACCTTAACGTGTCCTAGGGTTCTCGTGCTTTGATTGGCGAATCCGGTAATGTTCATTTGTTCCTTCACAATCTTCTTCTCCGGCAGGCCTAACCGTTTGAACACGGTGTAGGGCATAATATTTACAGACGCTCCATTGTCAATAAATGCCCTCCGCACCTCAATGTCGTTGATTACTGTTGTCACATACAACGGCCTGTTATGCGGGTATCTTATCTCTCTATCAGCTTTTAGAGAAAGATATCTTATTTTCTTCTTCCTCCATCGTCTTCATAAATCCTTTGCTTATGGCCGTACGCAAGTCTCCTGCGTTTGACTTTGATAATTGCCACTGGTTGCCTCGGTCCTTGCTTCCTCGGCAATCTATCGATCAAAAAAAAATTTGAACTTGGCTCCGGATTCATCAATGTCGTCACCTGCAGTCCGGATCACACTCCTCCTTTTCTTCCATCATCATCTCCACTTACGGGCTGTGTTGTGTGATAATGATGTTGCACGTTTCCTTCCCTTTGTGGTTTGGCGGTGACTTGTCATGAACACTACTTTCTTTTCCAAGTTTAATCTCCCCATTTGCCGCCTTCTCGTGGAATATCCTCCGCAGCTATAACAATCCATCGTTGAGTGTCCCGCGTATTGGTGGAATACATATGAAGTCTGGGTTTTCTTTATTTCTTGAGTCACACCGCAAATCTAGGCCTTGGGGTTTCACCACTCCATGTTCAACCCATTGTTCATACAAACCCTCAATGCTTTCTCACTACACGTGATAGCCTCCGGGACTGGCTTTCTTGCATATTTGTCTCGGGCTTTCCTCTCGCTTCATCGAAATTTTTCGTGTTTTTCTCCTTTCGCCCCTTGTGGTTTTGGTGAGAGTCACCAAAGCCACAGTTGTTGTCCTCTTGCCCTTCCATGTAATGGCAAATCGCATGGTTAGTGGGCAATGTCACGATTCCTCCCAAGTCTTGTGCAAAAGATGAGAGGTCGTGAAGGAATCACAAGCCTTGGTGATGAGGTGGGGCTTGAAAGAATCCAAGGTACCATTGTTGCAAATCTTGACTAAGTTCTTTTCTTCAATCGGTTCTGCATGCACTTGCGCTCTGGGCCCCGAACTGTCAACATAATCGACAACTCCTCATTCGGGTTCTTGCTTGAACCGCATAAGCTCCACAATGGTTTACTGTTTACGCACGTAGAAAAATTTCTTGAAAAATTGTAATTTTAAGTCATCCCAATCATGGGTGACCCTTCTCCAAATTGTAGTACCAACTAAAGCCTTTATCCATCAAAGTCTTGTTGAATTCCGCATCAACAAGTTGTGGTTGTTCACTTCGTCATATCCGAGCCACGGAGACATTGACTCAAACACGGCGATATGTTCCCTAGCATTTCCTTTTCCCGTTGTATTTTGGAAATCAGGGGGTGCTCAATATACCTGTTGGGTAAGGTTGCCTCCGAAATGTAATGCGGTAAGGAGGAGTAAAGTCCAACTCCGAGGGTCGAGATGTACATCTGCGAAGTTGATTGAACACGTCAATCATATCATCTTTCGTCACATACAGGGCTTGTAGCGTGAACTCTACGGGGTGTTGTGATATATCTACTTTGCATCGGGGTGTGTATGGTAGAGAAATTGGTTGATGGACACTTGCGATCATGAAGCAGTGACTTTGGTGGAAGTTCTTTGGCTCATTCATTTGGACATTGCTTGGAATGGTTGGCATTTTGCCTGTGAAAATGATGGAATAAGAATGAGATGATGTTTGCACGAGGTTGGCTTGCTTCCATCCTAGGTTGTGGCACGCCACCACATGTTACGGGCTTCAAGTTGATTATTGGAACCAATTGAATTTCAGTTAATGGAGGTCTGATGTGGTTCTCTTTGTTATTCTTACCATTATTGTTGTCTTCCACACCGCTTGTTTCTATGCAAACTTCACAGGAACATGGCCTTGAAAGTGGGAATCTGATCAACCGGCGGCGAAAATTCCCATCTCCTCTCTTGCTTCTCTGCATTTCAAGAGATCATGGCCATCATCATTCCTTGCCCTTCTCGTGCTTCCTTGATGCCTTGAGCATCTCCGGTTGCACATCATTCGTCGGTCTCCACTTTGTATCCTCGCGCTTGCTTTTTTGCGTTGGTTTGTTGTTGATTGGCCATATGTGGTGATGTCGAACTTCATACAAGCGTCTTGATAAGTGGTTGGTCAAAATCGAGTGTTTTGCGCCTTGGAAAGCTTGAGTGGCTTGCCTTGGAACTGGATCCGGTGAGGTAATGTTGTTTGTTGGTGAAGCAGCTCTTCCTGTAGTTCTCCCACTTCGAGTTGTGGGCATACCCTTCACGAATTCTACACCTCCCAGTAGTCGCTTAAAGAAATGTGGGCAAGGAAATCATTACCTTGCTAGGGTTAGGGTTTCGTGTTGGTGAGGAGAGAGAAATCCACGAAAAGTACTGAATTGATTGATTGATTCAAGAGGGAGAACGACGGTTGAAAGCGATTACTCCAACGACGCGTGGCGAAACCCCAGAATCCAGGGAGCCGTGTTAGGGTAATGAGGGATTCAAGAGCCTTCTTGAGTCCTTGAGTTGAGAGAATGTCCAAACCCTTTGGTGCTTTTTAGGTGGAATCTCCAAGCCTTTAAGTCACCAAAAGGTCCTTTGATCTTCCAAGAGTCCAAGTCTTGATCTCAGGAGAAGTCTCCTTCCCGATAGAATGGAAGGGGTATTTATAGGGTTCTCGAGAAAGTAGTCACGTCTGCAAGGCACATGCTTTCAGGAAATTCCATAAATACCCTTTAGTCATTAGAATAATGACCGTATTGCTATCTGTCTTCTGTACCCACCAATCCAATCCTTCAATCGATTAAAATGAATAGCTTCCACGTAGTCTTACGTCTCGGGACACGTGGAGAACTTCTCGGATCTCGCATGGCATTTATTTCGACTTTTTCATTTTGTCATTCAATGTTTTTGGTCGTATGTGAACCCTAATTTGTACTTGGGCTCACACTTACAAACACCAGTCTCTAAATAATTTAAATTTTATGATCAGAAGCAGCACCACTTAAAACCCTAGAGAAACAAAATTCCGACTCTCTTTCATTCAATCAAATCGTTAAACACGTGTCCCGTTCAGAATTTCGAGGACCATTCGCGCCACCTCATCGAACCTAACATCCGTACAGTTTCTTTCCCCCTCCCCTCTCTACATTATATCTCTATATCTATATCTATTCATTTCCGTACATGCATGTTTAATCTGTGTTTTTTTGGTACGGCAGCAATTGAGATCAGGCTTAGAATGACGATGGAGGTTCGTGACAGTTTAGAGGTTACTCAAACGGGGGAGTATTTCAATTTCCTAAATTCTACACCAGAGCATTCTCGGTGGTTCTATATCACATTACGAAGCCACAATTCAGTCAAAATCCCGAGAACAAACTCCGAAACATGATCGTAGAGATCCTAAGTCGTCTTCCTCACAGCGAAGTCCTTCGCCCTTTTGCGCAGGAAATTCTCCGAGTTGCATTGCATGTGCTAACCGCCGATAACGAAGACAACGGCGTACTCTGTATCCGCATCATCGTTGATCTCGTGAGGCACTTCAAACCAGCTTTAGAGAATGAAGTTCAACCCTTTATGGATTTCGTATATGAAGTCTACCGAAATTTAAGCCAGAATGTTACTCATTTTTCCGAGGGTGGGGCAGCGCCTTCAGCGGCTGAGTCGGTATACGGTCCTGAAACGTCCACGACGTCATTTACGGGTCTGGAAAATATTAGCCCGACGGGAATGGAAATTTCGGGTCGGGCGGGTGTTTCGGACGGGTTTCTGCAGCTTAATCCCTGTGCGCGGTCGTTTAAGATTGTGGCGGAGTGTCCAGTGGTGGTGATGTTTATGTTTCAGTTGTGTGGCAGGCTGGTTGAGACCACTATTCCGCATTTGGTGCCGCTAATGATCGGGGCTATATCCATCCAGGGTCCGGAATGGGTTCCAAATCATTAGCCGCGCAAGCTAAGGTGAGTGCTTATCAGGGGCAGCCCTACCAATTTTAAAATAAGAGGGGTAAAGCGTCAATTCATCAAAGAATAAAAAAATACTCTCCCACCGATGTACTAGTACTAGGATATTGAACTACTATTTTGTAAAATATTAAAAATCTTTATCCACCTATATCATAAATCACTGAAAGAAAATACATACAGGAGAGAATAGGCAAATGGTAAGGAGTAGGCGAGTCCAGGTGGGGAGAGGAAGTTAATCTTTTATATGGTTTTACCATGCACTATCCTTCCTTCCGCTCTATAAATACCACCAGTCACAACAATATAAAATTAAAAATCTGATTTCTAGCAGTGTACACTATCCGTAATGATGTACTAAGAAACAACATTATAAAAATAATTTAATATAAAATTAAAAATCTGATTTATAGTATAGTATTCATAATGATGTAAGAAATTTGTAAATCGATGTAAGTGAGAGAAAAATGAAAAAGTTTATTTTAAGTAGGGATAATGGAAAATAGGATGAAATAGATTAGATTTGTTATGAAGGTGGCATGAGGCAATATAAACATTAAACATGGATAAAGGAGTTTTTTATTGTTTAAAATAGTTCAAAACATTCAATTGATTATAATAACAAGTATAAAAAGTGAAATACGTACGTAAATATACCAACTTGAACAAAACACTGTTTTGGATAGACAGTACACAGACACAAGCAACATGATGTTTTTGTCCCAATATATAAGACTATATGACCATCATATTTAGACAACAATTAGTGTTGTAAAGTGAAAGAGAGTGAAAAAATATAGGTGTTAAATTAGGGATGATAAGAAATGGGTGGGATAGGAAGGAAGTTAAGGAGTCAAATATAAAACTGTGAGATACAAATTGCACTAAGGAAGTTATGAAAAATTTACTTTTGGTATCATTATAAAGAATTTTGCAGTCAATAATATTTCAAAATGTTATTCAAATTCTTCCTTTTTGACATGAATAGATAAAAAAAGCAAAGAAAGAAATATTGGAAAGAAAGCCAATCTGTCAAAGTCCGTGTAAGTTCTAGTACACTGGCACAAACAATGTGTGTAATATAAAATCTTGAAATATAAGAAAATACTGTCAAAGGACTGCTGAGAACAAGATTTCAAAATTTACTTTTTTTTTACTCCAACCTCTTACACAGTTACTACTAGGAAAAATAACTTTACCTTACCCCCATCTCTTTATACAGTATTTTAAATTTATTTTGAACAAAAAATGTACAGATAAATGATGTGATGAAAATACTTGCCCAAACTTATATAAATAATATATATTCATTGTTAAGATTAAACTATACGTTATTGTTTTAAGAAAATGGATTTTTTTTTCAATAATCAAACCCTACACTTTCTAGGATTCTTTTTACTAATTTATTTTGTAACAAAATCAAAATTAAATTTCCTCCTAGATTTTGAATTAGAGGGAGTATTAATCTTTATTTAATGAACATTAAATTGAGTTAACATTCATAAATCAATAAAAAGTAAATCTCATTTCCAAATACCAAAAGAAAACTCACTTTTTACTTTAATATTTAATTACTCCCAATACCAAAATGACACTTTGTTTTCTAAAGTTAAATTTATTTGAACAAAAGTTTGCTTTTAATATCATTGTTGAAATAACAATTTAATTGAATATAATGAGATTTGAATGTCAAGTTCTGAACAGATTCTTGTTTTTGGACTTGATAACTAAAAATGACATATTTTGGAGTCCTTAAAATGATCTCATTTTGGGACAGAGCATATTTAATTTTAGAACATATTTCAAAGAATATGTGGCACTATAATTTTTTTAGTTCGGTAGAATATTTGACACTATGTTTCAAAAAATATGTTTTGCACTCTCTCTTCCAGAATTAGAGATACATTTTGATTTTAAAAGAAAAATTTTCAATATCATAAAATGTCATAATTGTTATGAATTTGATTATGTTTTGATAATTAGTATTACTTTTTAGTTATTTAACAATATTTATAGTTGTTTGTACAAAAGTTAAATATTTTTTATTTATTTTAAAATTTTAGGATTTCACAAATGATTTAAAAAGTTAAAATGTATCTCTACCCTCCGAATGGAGGGAGTATACAATATTACCAAAACGGGTGCATTCATAAGTCATATAATTAAATTTAACACTGAAAAATTAGCAGGATTTAGTACTATAAAGCTGTCTTTCTTTTCATGCAATTCAAGTTCAGTTGTTACTATCATCAATATCATAGACTAAGAATTGTTTCTCTGAGTAGTTGTCATCGTCATCATCCCATTTAAGTTGGGGAGCTAATTGTCCTCGTGCTGGTAACCGGTAAATGGTAACATAACTCGTGATGTAAATTATAGAAGTAACAAGTACTGCAAGATCCTACTGTAGGAAGTCAGTGCAAGTAGTTGGAACTGTTCGCTTTCTCTAAGCCTGTGAAAATATATGATTAGGAGTAATGTATGCTCAAGAAAATATTTGAAAGGGAGGGAAGAGAGAAGTTGGTAGAATGTAATTTGGGTGGAGTGACAAGAAACAGAAATTAGCGAGGAGAGAAATGTGAGAGGACAATGAGCTGTTTTATTTTTATTTCTTTAAATGTTATTTTGCACTCTGTGGTCTACTGATGGAGTGATGACGAAATATACTAGCCATTTAAGAGATTATGAGAGGAGTCCACCCAGCATAAAGAAAATATGAATTGAATATTTGGATGCTTGAACAATAGAAGTTGTGCCTTTATATAAATTTCCTCTCCCTTAATACTATAGATATGTATACGTGTGTGTATATATATCCTTTTATTTTCTGATTTATCCCCCTGAATTATTTGCTGTTACAGTTTACTCCTTTTTTCTTTTTCTTTTTCTGGGTCAAAGTTTTTGTAATAAGTAAGGACGAGTTATAGATTTCCTTTTCCTCGTTTCAGACTGTCTCTTTTTTAACATACTTGCTGAGGAGTTTTGCCGATTATATGAAACCACATGAAGAAAATATATGTAAAGGCATTGTCAACCTGCTTGTCACGTGTCCTGACTCTGTTTTTATTAGAAAGGTGAACTCTTCACCTTTCAAATTGTATTCTCTTTTTGATCTTTTCCTTTTGTGTGTATATAACAAAGCTGATAGACTAATTCAACTAACAGGAACTGCTGGTGGCCTTGAAACACGTACTTGGGAGAGATTTCAAGAAGGGTATTTTCCCTCTGATTGACACTCTGTTAGATGAAAGGTAACTTTTAAGTCTAATAAATTTTTATTACACAACAGGCATTTAATTTAGGTTATCGGCCCTTTTCATTTTTTCCTTTTCCCATTTCGTGGAATGTTGGTTATATATTTTCTCAATCCTATAGCTATCACCTTTAACCATATCAATTTGATTATATAGCCTGAGACCTCCAACTTTTTGCATGAAGATATTTGATTTCCCTATTGTTATGTTTAAGCTATGTTTCTGTAGAAAAAATTCTGAAATTTAATGTTAAATTGCTTCTGAAATTATCTTTATTAGGTATGTAGCTAAGTAAGTGTGAACCACTACATCTTCTTAGAAGGATTTGTAGATATTTTTTGGGGAAATCGATGAGCCCGCGCATCGCGTGCACGTACACAAAGCACTAACACACTTGTTTGGAACCCAACTTGACCAAAAAGCTTAAAGCTTTAGGTCTTGGTCCTATTCATGTATATTATTCCTTCACTCTATCATTATTTCTCCACTGTGGGATTGCAACTCACATGTGATATCCTAGCAATCTACCCCTCACAAGTGAGTTAATCACATTCAGAGCTCCCACTCACTTGAACACGTTTTTTTAATCACCACAACACCAATTATTGACTAACCAACTTTTTCTCCATCAATAATCAACTTTCATGAAAAATTGAACATAACAACTAAATATTGATTAACCACTCACAAGTTTTCCATCAAGACCCCTTTGAGTATACACCAACCCTTTATCGACAATTTAACATAATCGCGTGTCTTTTAAAGAGGTTGTTTGATATTAGTTTATGAACCACCATTGCGTGTCTTTTGAAGAGGTTCACAAGCTTGAGATTCCGTATTACCAGTTGTTGGGGAAACTGACGAGCCCGCGCATCGTGCACGTACACAAGGTACTAACATAACAAACATGTTTGAAACCCAACTTGACCTAAAAGCTTAAGCCATTATGTCTTGGGTATTGTCCTTTACTCTTTCATTATTTCTCTGATGACTCCAACTCACTTTTATCCCAACAAATACATTGGTTCTCGGATGTGCCTGAGTTCAAAGTAAAAATTGTAAATTGAAATTTAAAGGTTACAACTATTCCTAATTTGGGTTGCTTTCTGTTTTAATTATTTTCTCCTTTGATCTGAAGTGCTTTAGGTCCGTCCGTATGTCTGACTCCCGCTGACTACTAGTTCTCAATGTATTATTGCTTGCAATTAGGGTATTATTTCTAGCAATTAGAAGGTTGTCTTGACTCTCTATCTTCATGTATGTTGTTTACGATCAGATCTATACCAGTTGAGTAGGTGGCTGTTCAGGATGTAGTCCATCTCCTTACATGCCTTCAATTCGTTTTTACTTGTCTCATTTTTCTTTAAGGGAGAGTTTAATAGAGCTAAAATATCTAGCCAAGCTTGGGTAGCTCAGTTCGATTTATTCACATATTGTTTTTTCCCTCTTTCTAAAATATCTACTGCTTTAAGGGTCATGGTTTATAAATGTTAACTTTCGGTTTTGGAAGTTCCTTTTTGTCTTCCTTAGTGCTTTTGCACAGGCTGTGTCATATGTGTGATGACCCCTTTTGGCACCTCTATTAATTTATTACTTTTGAAAAAAAAAATTAGTACGGTGTTTAATAGTACAAAAGAAAACAGAGTTAATCAACAAAAATGTCAATGAACCAGGGATTCTGCTAGAAATTTTCAATAGATATGACCCACTGAATCTATTGCATGATTTGTTAATAACAAAAACACTTAAGTTTGTTGCAAATGTCTTTGTCTTTCTCTCTTGAAATAAAAAGTACAAGAAAGTGGTAATGAGAGTCTAGTCTAGCTGGAGATTGGTAAACAAGAAAGAAAAGAATTGAATGGATGATGTAATCCTTTGGGGTCTGAATCTCTGATCTTACACATGATCATGCAGAGAATTATGAAATTTAAGAATGCCGAAGTTATAAAGTATCCGTTTGGCTCACGCATACTTTTTATTTAAATTATGGAAACATACTTAACAAAAAAGGCGATGGAAACATGTGTGCTCTATATTTTTTTCCCGTGTTTCCTTACTCCTATGCTGTAAAGCTTGAGAGCTTCTTGTATGCTTATATTGATAGGCTTTTTTTACGAAGGAAAAAGTCCTGGGCTATTATTGTTTAGTAGATTTCTTTGTGCCTCTAACCACATGATCTGAATCAATAATCTAGTTGTTCTATTATTTGACTTAAATTCCTGACAACGCGCTTTGTGATTTAATTTGTATGTAAATTGACTGATAGGTGACAGTTGTTACTGGGTTTTTGGATAGCTTCATTTTATTTTTATTTTTCATAAACCATGTTAGAGTCCTTGTTGGAACTGGCCTGACGTGCTTTGAGACATTGAGACCATTGGCTTATAGTCTGCTGGCAGAGATTGTTCATCATATTCGGTGGGATCTCTCCTTGTCAAAGGTATTGTGCTGCCCAAGATTTCTTATGCAATGCTGTGATATCTCTATATCATGTCCTATGTGACAAGGATTTGTAGTTGGCAACTGTTTTGAGATAATAAATGTTTGCAACTTCCACAGTGGTCTTTCCATGGTGATATATTGCTATTCCTTCAATTTACAATAAGTTTGTACGTGTTATCATTTTAAATTGACCATTTCTTTCTGATTTTCACTGCCTTTTATTATGTTGATGTGATGATAGTCCAGATATATATGAACCTTTTACAAATTGAGAAAACTGCCTTTTTATAAGGTTTTGTAATTTCCCACTTTTGGGTTCTGAAGGAATTTCCATCATCTTTTTTTGTATTATGTCTCTATTTTAATAAAATCTTGTTTTCTTTAATTCGAAACATCCTTAGCCTATTTGGATTATACTTGTTTAGCTCTCTTTTCTTATCCCCCCCCAAAACAATTTTTTTTTTTTTATAATTTACCGGAGAGGTCTAATAAACACTACAACAAAAAGGCTTATCGTCGATCAAGCATCAATGATCAGATACTGATCATGAGATGGCTATCTATGACAAGTATCGCGGTCGTTGATATAAGTCATGAGATAATCTGGTCATGGAAGGACATCGACGACACCAACAATAGCTTAATCAATTATTAGCGACCTCAATTAGCTTAATCGATACCATCGCTATTATGACTTATCTTTGAGTCATTTGTCATGCGTGACGTGTCACACGTGTCGTGACGATAATAGCGACCGCAATGATCATTAGATTCAAAGAAGTGAAGCGGTCACGATATAGATTTTAGCGACCGATGCGATCATTGATGCTTTTTTTTTTTAAATTTTGCCTATTTTATTGATTTCCCAAAATAACTCGCTTTGTACTCGCTTCAATCCCAACACAACGACAATATATATATATATATATATATATATATATATATATATATATATATATATATATACAAGCATCCATATTAACATCCATCCAATACAATACAAAACATTCATCCAATACAATACAAAACATTCATCCAACACAATATAATCGATATCGTAAACATCCATATAAACTAATACAATTGTCGAAGAATGAATCTAAAAGAGTCTGAGGCTTTAAAAATCTAAAAAAAAATAAGTAAAAGCGCTCTTCATGGATCATCCAAATTAGGATCCCTGTAATTATCAAAGTAATAAAACATATATGTTACATATAAGTAAGACATTGACTCGAGAGACTATAAACATATAAGACAATGTAGCTAAACAATAAACGATATATATATACCGCTCTGTTGTTGTCTTTGCTTTGCTCTGCATTCGCTGCTTTGCTTGGCAGCTGCCGTTGCCACGCCGCCATTGCCTCTCCTTAACTCATCAGACTCAGAGGCTGCAGATGCCCGCCCAAGATATCTGAAGAAGATCACGATCTGACAGATCGCTCTCTCACACTGATCGGTGAGGAGTATGACAGTTTGGAACTTTGATGATATGTGTAGATTGGGTGGCAGAAGTGCTGTGCAGCATTGATGGTCGAGGCGTCGTCTTTGTCCTTGGCCTTTGACATAATTTTTCTTCACGATGGACGCCTCTCCTATAATTCTTGATCAATCGAGCGAGCGGGGTGCCTTGGGATGGCGCTCGTTCATTAAGCCCTTATAAGTGTCTGTCGGAAGATGAACAATTAAATAGTTAAAATAAATAAAAAAATACTAAAGAAGGTCGTTACAATTTATAAACAACATATTAGGATAAAGTGAACTTATTACCGCTTATCTGAGCGACGGGTAGACCATCGCGGTGGCTACATACACATCCAACCAATTGATAGGTTGA
This sequence comes from Panax quinquefolius, assembly GCA_020205615.1. Taxonomy (NCBI): domain Eukaryota; kingdom Viridiplantae; phylum Streptophyta; class Magnoliopsida; order Apiales; family Araliaceae; genus Panax; species Panax quinquefolius. Next base: position 43,701 of record JAINUW010000607.1, read on the forward strand.
CCTTGAGACCGAGACTACTATAGTTCATTTTCTCGTATTATTATGTAAACATATGATATTTTAGCTACAAAAGATAATCGTAAACATAACATCGCATTACCTGGCGTGAATGTCTTGCGGTACTGTGATATATCGCCGCCGTCACGTGCCTTTCGCTTCGCCGTCGATACACTCCGAGGATCATTCGAGGCGGCGATCTTCGCGCTTCGACCCGACTCTCATTTCTCCATCTCCAGTGGTCACACATCCGCACCCATATGGGTTATGCGCACCACCGGGGCTATGCTTACGTATATCTCCGCTTCACCCCGTCTGGATGGTCAATCTCGGCATTGTGCGAGGGCTTTTTGTCGTTCTTGTTCAAATTATCTTTAGTTAAATGCACGTACGCACTTACGCGAATAGTGTCGAATAAGCGATGCACGTAATGTCGTCGTCCCATCTATATCGTTTCTGCAAATAAAACAACAATAATAATATTAAAACTGTTATATTACTAAACAATATTATTTGATTAACTATGTATTATCTATCAGAGTGATAAAAAATATATACCTGAAATTCAGCCCAAATGCATCCTTATGGGCGAGAGGTGTGCTCGCCCATGTAATCATTTGGCGTGAAGCGATTACATGCTTATAATTGTGAAATGCACTTCACAATTTTACTATCTTGAAAATCACTACAATATCTGATAATTTATATTAAAACCCTTACATTTAAATCACTACTATATTTATAAAATGAAAATATTAAACCCTATATATATATATACACGATGTTTAACTTACGTCTTTATCACGGAGGAGGACGGATCTCAGTATAAAATGCGATCATCCGGATTAGTCGGGGCCTTCGACACATGATTGGGGGGCCCCACCCAACCCGCCATTTTTTCGTGTTGTAGAGTTCGGAAGACATCTATAAATAAAAAATTTAGGATGTTAGTATGAGTTTTAAATGAAAGGTACATGTATAAACTAATACAATTGTCAAATAAAATGGCCTCGAATAAATACTCCAGACACCGAACTTAATTAAATCGGTCTCTTTATTAACCAAGTGTGTCTAGTTACCTTCTCTCATTACACTAACGGTTCCACAAGACCTTGCTATTTTGGCTTAACAACCCCCAATAGCTTACTATGCCGACAACCAAGCTTGGCTTCGCCCCGTGAGGCTTGGCTAAGCTTGGCGTAACCTCGTGTGGCCTCATGGCCCCAATCGATCCCATTTCATCATTCACTCCAATGACCCCTTAATAGGCTCTAGTGGATCACCAATATATTTATATCCAATTGATAAGCGACACCCAAGCTCTCTATATAAACAAAACCCAATTTCTTCGAGAATTACTAAAATTAAGCTACTCGATATTCAAACAATTCAATTTCTCATATTATTTCAATAATGGGCATAGCTTTCCTATAACCAAAAGTTATTATATATTTTAAACCTAAAATGTTCACAATAAAAGAGGTAAAAAAATTCAACTACAAACTTATACTTATAATACTTATGAACATTTTTCAAACTTATACTTATAATACTTCAAAAAAATTCGCCGAGTCTCCCTCTGATATGGATTATACGTACGCACGATTTACACGTATATATGGACATTTCTAGGCACCCAAGACACAAACCAAGAGAAATACAAATTTCTAATCTGATAAGATCAAAACAATATCGATTGAATGCAAATTAAAGCAAGTAAAAATTGGACCCATATACATTACCAATATAATATCAATCAAAACATTACCAATATCTGATTATCATGAATTTTAGTTTTAACAAATATACATTATAAATGAATTTTATAATTAACATCAATTAGCATATTTGATGTGAATTATGAATAAACTTCTTTGAACCTTCTTCTTGATTGAATTATGGATAAACTTAATTCCTAATTATGTTTTATGTCATACTCATGTTCATGATATTGGATTGGTATAAGTATAATCATATATTGCAACCAAGGTTTTGGGTTAAGCCCTAATATTTAAGATCACGTTTATAGGCCTAATATTTAAGATTATGGTTAAGCCCTAAAAGTTAAGCCCTAATATTTAAGATAATCATATATATTATTATTTTGTTGTTTTAAAATATGAATAGAATTAAATCAATTTTGAATTTTAAGTTTTCATAAATCTGAATTTAAAAGTTAAAATGTATCTCTAATTTTAAAGCGAAAAAAGTAAAAGATTTGGGGAATCGTTGCTATAAATTAACTAAGGTGTAATTACACACCTTGAAGCATTAGGTCTTTACATCAAAGCAAAGCACTTACACACCACATTCAACAAATAAAATTACACAATGAATAAGAATTAGGTCTTTACATCAAAGCAATTACACACCACATTCAACAATAAAAATTGTAAAATTTGGAAACCCAATCAAATCGAACAACTACTTGAAGAATTTAATAGTATTTAATCTAATCTAACCAATATAAATACATACCAGTGTTTGGTGGGGCGGCGTGGCTGGCGGTGGCGGCGGTATGATGGCGGTATCGGGCGGTGGTGCGGATCAAACTTCTTCTCCTTCTCCTTCTTCTCTTCTCCCCCCTTTCTCCCTCTTGTCTCTATGCTGAGCTCCCTCTTCTTTTTTTCTTCCGTTTCTGTGTCAAGCGAATGCTGGGTACTGATAACATTTAGTTTGATCAGCGACCGCTATCAGCAATATCTGGCCAGATATCACCAGATGCTGTAGTAGATCTTCGTTTGCAAGCTTATAATGACATTGCAAAAAATGTTGTGACCAACAGCATATTTTCTCAGTACATGTATAAAACTCTACTGAATGGAAGCCATATGTGGGTGTTCAAAAAGCAATTTGCCATCCAATTGGCCCTTTCATGTTTTGTGTCATTTGTGCTGCAAATTGGGGGAAGATCCCCAAACAAGATATTATTTGCTAAGAATACCGGGAAGATATTCCAGACTGACTTCCATCCAGCATATGATGGCAATGGAATGATTGAATTTCATGAGCCAATCCCTTTCCGTCTGACAAGGAATTTGCAGGCATTTTTCTCCCATTTTGGTGTAGAAGGCCTCATTGTATCGTCCATATGTTCAGCAGCACAGGCAGTGATTTCTCCAACAGTAAGTTAATATAAGAAACATGTCAATTCACCTTTTAGTTTTTCTTCTCTTTTCTTTGATTCCCTTTGTAACTGTCAACATATTGTAAAATCTTCTATGTTGCAGCAGAGTCAACATCTGTGGCATCATTTAGCTATGCTTTTCCGTGATGAGTTATTATCTTGGTCTTGGAGGAGACCTCTTGGGATACCCCTGGCCCCTGTTATTTGTGGAGGTAGTGTGGACCCCACTGATTTAAGACATAAGATTTCGACAAATGTTGAGCATGTTATTGACCGGATAAATTCAATAGCCCCGCAGTACATATCTGAGGTATGTTTTTGCATGCAATCACAATGTTTGTTTTGATATCACAATAATACCATGTTGAAGGACTTTTACATAGAGCTTTACATGGAAAACTGATCCAAGAAATATAGGTGCTTTTGTGAGCCTTTGATGATTTATATTTTTAATAATTGTGTACTACATTTTCAAATATTAAAGATAATTGATAGATATAATGTATAATTATGTTTTCCACGCGATTTAACGTCTGTGCCAAACAATACCAATAAGGAAAACATCCTTTGCTGGATGGAGGAAATAGTAGTTATCCCTTCATCTGTTTAGTAGTGTTTCTTTATCCCTCATCTGTTTAGTAGTGTTTCTTTGTCCATCATCTGTTTAGTAGTGTTTCTTTGTCCATCACCTGATGTTCACTTGATAGGGTCATAGATCTATAGTCGTGCTTTGGTAACAATGTTCTATAAATAATGTTTGTGTTTTCTTGCTTATTTGTAAATTTCATGTAGTTTTTGTGTAATTTATGTTTTTTTAGTTCTCTTCAGATCTCCCAAAAAAAAAATAGTGGAATATAATTATCCATGACATTAGTATTGAGCCATTGGATTTGATGGACACGTCAGATTTCTCATACTGTATTAATTTATTGGGAAGTGATCTGTAGGTACTAGGTAGTGTTCTCTATGCCTTATTTTAACCCAATCCATTTATAGCTGTCCAAGCAGATCGTCGATTTAAAATTTTATAATTTGTCCACCAAAAAAGTGTGGCGAAGTCCACCAGTAAGTGTAGCAAAGCTCCTGTGTACAAAAATTCCTTTTTAAACACATTTTGAATCATCCACAGCAATTTTTGACAGAGCCTTCTTTATTTTAAAGTTCTTTCTCCCTTCCATTCTCTCTAAATTGGAAATAAAATTCCATGACTCCGTCATAAACTTTTGATCTATAAGTTGTTGGAAAGTTCTAAAAAAGATCTTCCAAACAATATCACAATTTGATAATATGTTTTGGTGAATTTAAAATGGAAAAAATATGTCTAAGTTATGTACATTGAATGATTGAAATACACTTTTGTTGAACTCTTACATTTGTTTATATACACAACATTGACTGCATTTTTATCATTTGAATTAACCCTATATATATATTATAAGATAGGATGGTTGTGGTCACCACATCCGTCTCCCAGTGTTTGGCCCCTTTATATTCGCTAAATTCATTAGTGGTATTTTTGTCTTTTTATCATTTTACTAATCAAAACGACGCCGTATTGGGGTGGTCACCACAGTCACGCTAGTTGTGTTTGGCCCCTTTATATTCGCTAAATTCATTAGTGGTATTTTTGTCTTTTTATCATTTTACTAATCAAAACGACGCCGTATTGGGGTGGTCACCACAGTCACGCTAGTTGTGTGATCCACAACCATACTTATATATATATATATATATATAGCATTGTTCTTTAAAGATTTCTTTTAGAGCTTTCCAACTATTTCTAAATTGATCATTAATGTTTTGTGAAGTACTTGATTAATTTTGAAATCTGGAGAGAGAGTGGAGAGGGAGAAAAGAAGAAAAGAATGCTCCGTTAAAAGTAAGCTAATTTTTAAAATGTGTTTAAATGATATTTTTGTAAAAAGAGAGTTCTGCTCCTCTCTTTCGCTAACGAATTAAAAATTATTATTATTATTATTATTTCCATGATTTGCGTAGACAGCCATAGATAGAGGGGTTGGCTGAAAATAGGTCACAGGCAACTGGCTATGGATCGCTCCATAATTTAGTTCCCATACTAGAAGCTATATTTGTTAGAGATGCACTATTCTACACCTCTTTATTTCTGTTGTTCAGCTGTTCCTTTTTTATTTATATTACTGGGTAACTCTACTTCATTGTATTGGTCCAAGTTGTTCCATTCACTGTAATATTATGCGAGCACCCTTCTTTTGCCCTGACCCGGTGTTCCTTTTCTTGTGCTGTATTAGGAGTATGCAATCGGCCCACCACAATCTGTGCACAGGGGAGTTGCTGAGTTAATGGAAGCCGCCCTGACCCCTAGAAACTTGTGTATGATGGATCCGACTTGGCATCCCTGGTTTTAGCTTAATGCAATCCCTGGTAAATAGTCAGTCGGTAGGGTAGGTTTTGGGTAGACAAGGGATCAGGAATTCTTCCATGAAGCAACTATCGGATGTCAAAGCAATATAAAGGCACATGTTCCTTCTTTTTCTGAAAGAAGCATGCAAGTAGACTTAAAGAAGCCACTTTTATGTTTTCTCATAACATAAGCTGCCGCCATTATATACTTACTCCCCATTTTAGCTGCAATTAGACAAGCCCAGAACTCAGGACAATAACTCAGAAGAGCCGTGACAGAAACTAGATTTCCTGGGGCCACTCTATGACAGAAAGTTCCATATCAGTATTCATCCAATTGGCAGCCTGAAGAGATGCGAAGATCTAGTGTTACCATCCAAGTATAGCAATTAAATAAACCACAGTAGTTTATGCTTGTAGACGAGCACACAAAAACATGGTTTCAGACAAATAGGATCCAATCTTCAAGAAGAATTCTGGCACTAATGTTACATTCATTTTCTTTGTGCTATCAGCTGTAAATCATACAAGGAATATTGGTATCTTCTCACATATTTCTTACAGCTTCCTCCCCCTTCCCCTTCAATAGATATGTAGTATGTGTCTTGAAAGTATACTTGTCCGTGGCTTGGATAGGTATATTTTTATTACCTTTTTGCCCATTTTTCTTATAAATATTAAGGTATACTTTACAATGGGAATAAGAAGCTTTTTATTATCATTACGCTAACTGAGCTGAAAAACTGCCAAATCAAAATAGGGACATCAAGTTTCTGTATGAAATATTTGTTATATATATATATATATATTAGAGAGAGAGCTTCAGGCCGCATGCATAAATAATTATTTTCTTTTTTCTTTTTTTTTTGTGCTAAATTTAAGACGGTATTAAAAAGAAAATATTTACATTTGGTCCCAATTATAAAAAATAACCTCTACAGTAACCTCTACAATATTATAAAAAAATTGGTCCCAATTTGGGTGAGAATAACCTCTAAATTGTAATATGTTATATATTTTTAAGTTAAAGTATATATATATATATATATATATATATATATATATATATATATATATATGAGAGAGAGACAATATTAATTTTAAAAGACTATTTTTTATAAAGACTACATTTCCTATAAAAAACTACATTTTCCTATAAAAGACTACATTTCCTATAAAAGACCATATTTTTCTATAAAAGACTACTTTGCATAAATATTTTTTGAATAATAATTATTAGGGAGTTCTTATTTATATTTTTGTTAAAGTGGATATTTTTGGATGTTCAGAAAATATTTTGTATCAATACCTCTATTTAATAATAACCTCTCAATTATAATACAAATAGTTTGATCTCAAGTCTATTTCTAAATAGAGGTTTTACTGTATTTTCCTTCTCAAGTCATGACAACATTTCTAGAGGATTATTATTGCACTGCTTTCCATCTCATTTATTACGATGAACTTATCTGCACAACAAAATTAATAGTATTTCATTCCAACATCTACTCTCTGAGATGCAAGTGGCTTTTGTTTGTGGCTAATTTGCTATCTCAAAATAGCCCAAGTCCATGGCATCTCCAATTGATTGTTTTACATTAAACAATAATAATAATAATAAAATGTTCATCTTCTTCTCCATGTAATTTTTTTGTTTTTTTTTCTCTCTGTCAGTTTTTATTTTGAGGGATTGGAAGGCACTGTTTTATTTTCTGATTCTTTTAATAAATAAATAAATAAAACTTTTTCTTTCCATTCCCCAAATTAAAACTCACAAGCAGGTCATAAGTTACCACCCTCACGTACATCACGAATTCTCCCAGCACATGTATGAATTTTTGATCCCAAAAGATCCACCTCCATATAATTTATTTTCATTCCAATTAATACTACCAAAGTATTACTCAATCTGTCATAAAATGTTATGTAGCTAGCTAGCATATGTGCAATTATTTCTGTTAGAAATGTAGTTTCATAGAGTTAAGATTGTTGTAGAAGACGTGACACGGTGATTCCTGTCCTTAAGGTCTTTATCGACCTCACCACGATCGATTTGCTATGATTTGCAGACGATATCATAAGGGATATATGTCTGCGCTTATAATCTGTTATATATGAATTCATTAAAATTCCAATTGATCACTACTTTTGTAGTAGTTATTTGTTTGTAAGAAGAATGGAAAAGATAGAAGAAAAGTTCACATGCAAATCTTAGTATAACTTCACTATATACCACATGCATATCTCTTATGTGTATATATCTATATATACACAAACACACACATATATATTAGTTACATTATAACTATTCAATTATATATTTAACTATACTTATTAGTATTAATTATGTACATATTAGTAATAATTAAAAGTTAAATAGAATTTGAATAGTCTCACTATTTTCCTTTTGTTCCAAAATACAAAATAAACTTCTATTAAATGAAATTAAAAAAAATAATTTTATCAAACAATCTTCTATCAATTTCAATATTATTCATCTAACAACGCAGTTCTGTTATTTTATTTTCCATTAATGTTTCTTTCATATTTTAAATTTGTATTAAACACAAGGTCGCATAATAAAGAAAAAAAAATAAGTAATTAAAAAATATTTAGAATGGTTATCTGTCACATCTTTTGCCAAAGTATAATTATTTACAAAGTACAGGATTTTCTTTTATTATATATAAACTATATAATTATTTGTTATCATTTCTTTTCAAGACTCTTTCACTCGTACTATTTGTCTAATCTATTAAAATAGATTATGAATATATTATTATTTGAAATATTATTATGTAAATATACTCGTCTATTTTGTAATTTAATTTAAAGCTTAAATATGAATTATTACCTTAAATTATATATCGTATTAAAACTTTTGAAGATCAAAGTATTAATTTTTTCAATCAGGTGATTGAACTATCAATTTTTTTTAATTTGTTCAATTGAAACTGTCACGTCAGTAATGACTGACGTGATTATTTCGGTGGGGCCATAAAGCAGCTGATATGTCAAAAAAATTATTTTTTTATTTTAAAATTAAACATTATTAATATATTAAAGGAAAAAATAATAAAATAATAATTAAACAAAACAATAAACAAATTAAACATATCCTCTCTCTCCTAATCTTCCATCACAGACCCTTCCCCTTCCCCTTCTACTTTCCCTTTCCCTTCCATCGTCATCTCCTCCATTACCCGCCGAGTCTATATTCAATCCTAAGCTCCTCTCAGCATCTCTATTCTCTCTGTCTCGTACCCTAATTTCATGCTCTCTTTCCCTTTTTCTGAATTATCCCTATCTGGCGCCTGATTCTTGCCACGTCGTCGGCCATGGGGAGCAGAACCGGAGGATTCATCCATTGTTGAAGCACGTGAAAGTGTCGAGATCGATGAAATCACAGGGAGAGTAGGGGTTGTTAGGACTGTAGATGTAGAAGTGGCCGCAGCAGAGAGACGTGCGCATTTGGTGGAACGAGTGGCTGGACCAGAAGAAGAAGAAGGGGCTGATGAGGTAGCCAGCCTCCGCCCGCTTCCGGCTCCGAGTTTCCATACAAAACCCCAAACCCCTCAAAATCGCGGATTTAATCGCCGATTATCGGCGATCAAACATACCCCCATATGTTAATTATCATCATCTCAAAACCCTAATATTCCCAAATTCACAAAGATAAAAATCGAGTCTATGATGTTGATAGAGTGTTGAGTGGTGGTGGTACGTTTCTTTGGTTGGATCATTTTTTTAGCAAAGGGGTGGATCTGGAGAAGGTTTATACGTCATTGATTGGGAAGTTGGGGTACAAGACGATGAAGTGGGCTGTTGGGAATAAGATGGATTCGAGTGGGCTGTTAGGTTTAGATATATTTTAGGTTAATTTGTTAATGTTAATTTATAGTTTGATTATTTTGTCCCTTATTAAATTAGATTTATTTATTTTATGATTAAAAAATTAATTTTTTTTGCTACATCAGCTTCTTAAGGCTCCACACAATTAATTACGTCAGCAATTTCTGATGTGATATGTTTAATTTGTTGCAATTGAAAAAAATTAATAGTTTAATCATCTAATTGACAAAATTAAAAGATGAATCACCGAAGTAGAATATGACATATAATTTAGGGTACTAATTCATATTTAAGCCTTTAATTTAGTCGTGTATTTTGTAAATATTATTCTGTAAATATACTCGTGAGGTTTCGGCCCAAATAAAATGAGTATTTGTGTGTAACGGGCTTCCCCTCCGACAAAGCTTAGAATGGATTTGTCAAGTTTCAATTGCTTCAACCCAACCCTTGTTTTTTGGGCTCTTATATAAATTTTGATAACATTCAACGAATCCTAAGGGAACCGTTAGAAAAGATGAAAAAATAGAATCATGAAAGAATTAATAATATATATACATACTACTATATTTTAGTTGTATTAAAATCATAATTACATATATTACGTAGTGTAAGGCCTCAAATTTTTATAAATAAAGATGAATTTTCTATAAATATTATTTTGAATATTATGGAATAAATTTGATATAATGTTATAGTTGTGGGTAATATTTATAAATTTTGCAAAGTAAGTAAGTTGTTATAAAATATTCGTTTGGTGGGGAATATTCTTTTTGTCGGGGAATATTAAATGCACGACGGCTCAATCATTAAGTGGACCTAGCGGAAGTATTGTCGTAATTAGAAAAGCGACAAAATTATTTTTTCTATAAAAATAACTACGGAGGTGTTATCGTTAAAAGCTGTTGAACTACCGGTGGTAAAAAGTACAAGATGTCTGGCGTGGTTGCATAGTAGACACGGTATTGATTATTGATCTTACGTGAGAAGTCACTTATTATACTCAATTATTACTACGATAATTCTTTGCATCATATCTCTTATATTATTGATTGATTATTGTCACAAGATCATCTCATATAATATGTTATATTATTAATTGAGGCGACAAGTTATAAATGATTAATAATTGTTGAAAGATTAAAAATGTGTTGATTAAAAATAAAATGATTTGTGGTAATATTTATTCAATCCTTGATGTATATAAAGAATTACATTATGAGGCGTTTGTGGTAAATTTGATTATTTTATGGGGACTCATATGTCATCATCTAAGAGTCTCTTCGTCGATAGTAATTACCTTCGTCGATAGTATTTACCTTCGTCGATAGTAATTACCTTTGTGAATAGTAATTACCTTCGTCGATAGTATTTACCTTCACGATAGTAATTACCTTTGTGAATATTAATTACCTTCAAATAATAGTATTTACCTTCGTCGATAGTAATTACCTTTGTGAATAGTAATTACCTTTGTCGATAGTATTTACCTTCGTCGATAGTAATTACCTCTCTTTAATAGTAGTTATCCCCTTGATATTACCAAGAGTTAAGCGCCTCTTGATTGTTCCAAAGGTTAATTACCCCTTCAAGCATGAATAGTAGTTGTCTCTTGATATTACCAAAAGTCATTTTGACCCTTCGTTAAGACCAAGAGCCACCCTCGGTTTTTCTATAAATAGAAAGCTCATTCCTTCATTATTTCTTATTAATTCATTGAAACTACAGAGAGAAACTATAGAAAAAGAAGAAAAGTATTTCGCTACTTCACTTTTCTAATATTGATTCTTCTAAGGTAAGGGATATTATTTGTTGTATTCGTAAAAAGGGTGTTATTCTTTCTTATTCATGAAGAGAACTTCTATTATTCCATTCTTTATTATTACGGTGGAATAACTCAGATACGCCAGATACCCTATACAAAACACATGATATGGCAGTACACTTCTTACTTGGTGAAATCCTTATGTTATTCCATTCTTATTTATTACATTGGAATAACTTTGATCATCTGGAATCCCTATACTTGGTGAAATCCTTTCGCTATTCCATTCTTCTATTATTCGTTGGAACATCTGTTTGTGTGTTTTACAGGACTTTGGTTCCGTCTTTATTATTATTATTCCGTTGGAACATCACATGCATGCGTTTTACGCCGGACTGGTTAAAATCTTTATTATTATTCTGTTGGAATAACTGCATGCATGTGATCTATCGCATGCGTGGTGATTTCTTTTGTTATTCCATTCTTTATTATACCCAGTTGGTTAAAACTTTGACTTACATACTCCATGAAATTAGTAGAATATCCTTGATATTTGCGTTTCATCCAAATATCTTTTCATGGAAATATTCTTACGATCATTCTTGAATTTTACTCTACAAAACAAAGATCATGTTGACAATTTGGGCGTTAATAATTCTGGATAAAATAATTCTTGAACTTGTTTTATTGAATTCTTATATCATTGTCATCATCCTCATGTTTATATTATGTTGAAAGTCATACGTGGCACTGTAGTGCATAGATGGACTTGGTATGATTATGACGAGAGACTATTCGGTGTAATCATGGTAGTAATGTTACAAATGATGTGATAAAAATCCTCGGTGGTAGTAGTGCATTGATCGATGAGTTGTTGGCATGATCATGACCATTAATGAATACACAACTATTCTTGGCGCGTAGTGTATGAATAATTGTGGTCGTGATACTTAAAGAATATCCTTGGTAGAAGTGCGGGGTGATTCGATGATGTGGAGTATTTATTAAAAGTCGAGTCTCAAATTTATATAAAGTGATGAAAAACCTTTTAAATCATAAAAGATAGTAGATTTTATTTTCTACTTGACTCTTTTAATGGATTCTTTGATTCTGTTGTAGTTAAACTTGATGTTCATTATATTTTATCGGTTTAACATCTGTTTGAGGCTAATGATAATTTATTCTGCATTATCTTAGTCATAATATTTCTTCTTTGGGCTAGTTGAGCTCACCCTTTCTTTCACTTTTATTCTCTTGAAATGAGAATATAAATGGGACGAGTCGGGAAGCGGAGTAATGGTCGAGAGGATAGCATTAGTAGTCCTCACTATTACGTGAAATAGTGTGATAATAATTGTAATGAGGACTCCTTTTGAGTTTGTATAATATCTAGTAGACAATATTTGTATTCAAACTCACGATTTATGTCGTATTGCACATGACGCTTATATTAGTAAGTTGTATTTAAATTACATATTATGTATCGACTACCCAAGATGGGTGATGTATACCTAATTTTGGGGGCGTCACGATTGGTATCGAGCTTAGGGATATGATCTCCGGCTAAGATGTGAGAATAGTACTAAGAGGGGAGAGCGGGGAATACCTTCGCTAGTATGACCTACCTAAGTTTATGTCTTTATTTTATTGGTCGGTCACGAATATAGAGATAATTTGTTACATGTCAATTAACCTTTTGTTTTGTGGCGATGTCGAAAATGACATCCGAGAATGTTGAGAATAGCAATGGAGCCTGAGCGATCGTTGATTCACCACATATCAATAATCGAGGATAATGTGCATCGGAAGGCGACAATCCTCATTCAAACAACAACACCGACCAAATGATGAATGATCAAATGTTCAGAGGCTTTATGCAATTTATCGCAACAAAGAAGCAGAGAGTGACTCATGTCCATAACGTAGGTGGAAACACGGAAAACTCTCGGTGGCCACCATTAAACAATTCAAGGAGCTGGGACCACCGGAGTTTAAAGGAGAGCCAAAACCACTTGGCGGAAGCATGGATAAAGCAGATTACCAAGATATTTAATGTCTTGGGATGCTCCGAGGAGCAATAGGTTCCCTCACGCCTTTTATGTTGGCGCGAGAGGCGGATTCTTGGTGGGAATTCCAGAAAAGCGTACTCAACTCGCTATCTTGAAGATATCTTGGGAGAAGTTCAGGAGTCATTCAACGACAAATACTTTCACGAAAGTATTCGCCACATGAAGGAGGTGGAGTTTATCAAGTTGGAACAAAACAATATGGCCAGGTGTCGCATGATACGAGGCAAAATTTGCGGAGTTATCACGGTTTCGTCCCCCACTGGTGGATAATGAAGAGAATGGCGCGAATGTTTTTAAGAGGTTTGAGTAGGAGATACATCAACATCTTATTTCTCATAAATTGTGTTTGTATTCGGATGTTGTAAATAGGGCTCGATTAGTGGAGAAGCGATAACGAGACAATATGACTAAAAGAAGCGGTACGCAAAAATTATAATTCCAATGAGTAGTCATTGAGCGGTGACAACAAGCGTGCGTGAGGGAATCAACGGGCGGATATGGTAACCACTTCGGTGTGGTAATCGGTACAAAACAATAAAAATTGATATTTCAAGAAAAGAGATTCAACAATGATGGAAAGGCGTCAAGGCAAAGACCGTTGTTAAGGAAGGAGAAAGACCACTGTCATCATATGCTTCAAATGCGGAGGAGAGGACACATCGATCCGAACTACGCTACGCCAGTCAAAGCATGTTATAATTGTGGAAGAGAAGGTCACTTAGCTCGATTTTGTCGTTCACAGAAGACAAATTCAACTAGGATGGAGGCACCAAAGGCCGTTCGGAAAAGTCAAAAAGCCAGGTAGTCTGGAGAGGCGTTTGTTGTGACCTCCCAGAGAAGCGAGGAACGAATGAGGTCATCACGGGTAAGCTTATCATAAACTCTAATGAAGTCTATACTTTATTTGATCTGGGGTTCTACCCATTCTTTTATTTCTCCTACTTGCGCTCATCGATTAAATTTGACTACGGAGAAATTAGACTTTGACTTATCTGTGGAAACTCCGTTGGGAGAAACCTTCATTACATCCATTGTTTATAAGTCTTGTTTGGTTCAAATCGGTACCCTCACATTACTATCGATCTTATTTCATTAAAAATACTTGCATTTGGCGTGATTATAGGGATTGATTGGTTAACTACTTATCATGCAAAATTAATTATTTTCGTAAGGTTGTTAGCTTTCATATTCCTAATCAACCTATTATCTTAATTCAAACGACCAAACCATTAAAATCAATGGGGTCATCTCAAGCCATAAAGCTATTCGTTTATTGAAAAAGCGATGTCAAGCTTTCTTAGCTCATGTCATGATTTAAACAAAAATACGTAAGTTTTAACGATATTTCTATTGTTAATAAATTTCTGACGTATTCCAAGAAGAACTTTTCGGCCTACCCCAGGCGTGAAATTGAATTTTGTATCGACCTTGAACCCGGTACAAAACCTATTTCAAAGCCCCATATCGAATGACTCTATTGAACTTCGAGGAGTTAAAGACCCAACTGCAGGAATTGTTAGACATTGGCTTTATTAAATCCTAGTACTTCTCCTTGGGGTGCTCTGCTTCATTCGTGAAGAAGAAAGATGGGAGTATGCGACTTTGTATTTATTATCGGAGTTGAATCATGTCACCATCAAAATAGGTATCCATTGCCACGTATTGATGACTGTTTGACCATTTGCAAGGAGCCAAATTCTTTTCAAAGATTGATCTTCGTTAGGATATCACCAATTAAAGATTAGAACCGTGACATTCCAAAGGCGACTTTCGAACTCGATGACGGGCATTATGAATTCTAGTCATGTCCTTTGGATTGACTAATGCTCTCCGCCGCCTTCATGGATATGATGAACCGAGTATTCAAGGAATATTTAGATCACTTTGTGGTCGCGTCTTTATTGATGACATCCTTATTTATTCCAAAAGCCGTGAAGATCATGAGCAACACTTGAAGTCGACACTCCAAAAGCTTCGTGAATATAAGCTTTATGCCAAGTTGAAGAAATGCGAGTTCGGCTTGAAGAAGTAGCATTCCTTGGGCATGTGGTATCAAGTCATGGAATACTGTTGACCCAAAGAAAGATTGAAGCTATTCAAAGTTGGGAACAACTAAATCGATGGCCAAAAAATCGTAGCTTTCTCGGTTTATTTGGTTATTATCGGAGATTCGTGGAAGGATTTTCTCGAATCGCTACTCCATTAACTCGGTGACTCGAAAAGATACAAAGTTCGGTTGGAGCGAAGAATGTGAGAAGAGTTTTTAAGAACTTCGAGAGGAGACTTATTTCATTTTGTTCGACAATACCATCTAGCTCGGGAGGATTTGTCATCTACGATTATGCGCTGCAAAAAGGGTTAGGATGTGTTCTCATGCATACATGGGAAAGTCATAGCTTTATGCGCTACGACTTATTAACTCAAAGAATATGAGAGGAATTATCCTACTCATGATCTAGAGTTGGCAGCTGTTGTCTTTGCACTTAAAATTTGGAGGCATTACTTATATGGGGAGAAAGTGGAAATCTTTACGGATCATAAAAGCCTTAAATATTTCTTCACTCAAAAGGAACTCAACATGCGACAACGACGTTGGCTTGAATTGTTGAAAGATTATGATCATACCATCCAATACCATCCTCGGAAAGCGAACGTGGTAAGTGACGCATTGAGTAGAAGATCATATGCAAGCACGAGTGCGGTATTGTCAACGTAAAGGCCCATTTTGTGTGACTTGCAAAGGATGGAGATAGAGTTAAAGACTTGAGGGACGCATGTGATGATAGCGAAGTATCTGAGTAGAACCAACTTTAATCGATAAAGTTAAAGTCGCTCAAGCTTCTAGGACACGGAGGTGATGCGTATGAGGAATAAGGTGCAAGAAGGTGCTATCTTGGGAAGCAAGAATCGATGAGGAAGGAATACTTGAGTCAACTCCGGACTTTGTGTTCTAACGACCACGATTTAAAGTATAATATCATGATGGGGCGCACAACACACCATTTGCAATCCATCACAGGAGTACCAAAATGTATCATGATATTTCGTCATACATTTTGGTGGAGCAATATGAAGAGAGAGATAGCCTTTGTTTATCTCAAGGTGTCTAACTTGTCAACGAGTTAAAGCGGAGCATCAAGTACCAAAAGGTCCATTGCAACCACTTGAAATTCCAGAATGGAAGTGGGAGCACATTACCATGGATTTCGTTACCGGTCTTCCTAAGGTTTCTCAAGGCATTAATGCGATTTGGGTCATTGTTGATAGATTGACCAAAATCCGCTCATTTCTACCGATATCGAGAAACTTATACACTTGAACGTCTTGCTGCTCGTATGTACATAAACGAGATTGTAAAGATCGCATAGTATGCTGCAGTATCCATAGTTTCTGATCGAGACCCAAGATCCACTTCACGATTTTGGGTTAGTTTGCAAAAAGCTATGGGCACAGACTTACGATTTAGCTCGGCATATCATCCTCAGACGGACGGACAGTCGGAGAGGACTATTCAAACTCTTGAAGATCTATTAAGACTCTGTGTCCTTGATTTCAAGGGAGTTGGGACAAGTTCTTACCATTAGTGGAGTTTTCCTACAACAACAGTTATCAAGCAAGTATTGGCATGGCTCCATTCGAAGCGTTGTATGGAAGAAAGTGTCGCTTCAAAGGTATCTTTGGGATGAGGTGGGTGAAGCAACATTGTTGGGAATAGGAGTTGATGCGTATGACTACGGAAAAGATTCAAACGATCCAAACAACGTATAAAAACCTCACAAAATCGACAAAAGAGTTATCGATCTTCATCGAAAGGACGTGGAATTCGATATAGGAGATCATGTGTTGTTAAGAGTTGCTCCATGGAAAGGAGTTACAAGATTTGGAAAGAGAGAAAACTTAATCCTCGATTCATCGGTCCATTTTAATCCTCGATCGAGTAGGAGCTGTTGCTATAGACTAAACTTTACTGCCAAATATGTCTCGTGTTCATAACGTTTTTCACATATCCATATTACGTAAATATGTGAAAGACCCGAACCATATTATTGAGTTAGAACCCGGACGAAATAGCGGAAGATTTGGCGTATGAAGAGGTTCTGTTCAAATTTTGGATAAGAAGGAACATATTCTACGCTCAAGGTTATACCTCAAGTCAAAGTTTTGTGGAGGAACCACGATGTTGAGGAAATGACTTGGGAGTTAGAATCGAAATGAAATCAATGTATCCTTACCTCTTCGATATACCAGTGCACGTAACCACTAATTTCGAGGGCGTAAATTTCATAAGAAGGGAGGTTGTAAAACCCCGACTTTTATAAATAAAGATGAATTTTCTATAAATATTATTTTTGAATATTATGGAATAAATTTGATATAATGTTATAGTTGTGGGTAATATTTATAAATTTTGCAAAGTAAGTAAGTTGTTATAAAATATTCGTTTGGTGGGGAATATTCTTTTTTGTCAGGGAATATTCGTACTACTACTCAATCATTGGTGGACCCCATTAACTAAGTATTGTCGTAGTTAGAAAAGCGACAAAATTATTTTTCTATAAAAATAATGGCAGAGGTGTTATCGTTAAAGCTGTTGAACTACCCGGTGGTAAAAGTAAAAGAATAATGTCTGGCGTGGTTGCATAGTAATATTACTCAGTATTGATTATTGATCTTACGTGAGAAGTCACTTAGCTATACTCAATTATTGCTACTGATAATTCACGCATCATATCTCTTATATTATTGATTCAATTATTATCACAAGATCATCTCGTATAATATGTTATATTATTAATTGAGACGACAAGTTATAAATGATTAATAATTGTTGAAAGATTAAAAATGTGTTGATTAAAAATAAAATGATTTGTGGTAATATTTATTTAATCCTTGATGTATATAAAGAGTACAGAATGAGGCGTTTGTGGTAAGTTTGATTATTTTATGGGGGGGCCATATGTCATCATCTAAAGAGTCTCTTCGTCAATAGTAATTACCTTTGTGAATAGTAATTACCTTCGTCAATAGTATTTACCTTAAATCGATAGTAATTACCTTTGTGAATAGTAATTACCTTCGTCAATAGTATTTACCTTTCGTCAATAGTAATTACCTTTGTGAATATTAATTACCTTCGTCAATAGTATTTACCTTCGTCAATAGTAATTACCTTTATGAATAGTAATTACCTTTGTCAGGAGATTGAATTTTTCGACAAAAAAAATTTATTTATTATGAATTATTGAAGTTTTGAGTTCAAATAATTTATTTTCGGGAGTTTTAATTAATTATTTTGAGAAAACGTTTTGGTGAGTTTTTTGTGAACCTCATTTAACATGTCTTATGGCTAAAATCAGATTTCAAAAGGTGGGCTAAGGAATTTTGTTTATAAATAATATTATTATATTCAATTTTCTACTTTGGTGTTCTAAGCAATTTCTATAAATAGGGTCTTAGGTTAGAATTGAAAATCACACCGAAAATCAAGTTTTCTCTCTATATTATCGGCGTATTCTTGTGAGTATTTTGAGTATACTTTGAGTATTGCTATACGGTCAAGTTCAAGTCATAGCCTATTTAGGTGTTTCAACTAAAATCTTTGTCTTTCGAGGTAAGGGATGTTATTTTCTTCTCAAATGATATTATTTTTCAATATCATTATCTTTGAAATATTAGTTGGAATATTTTATCAAATTTGGAACTTTTTCATGTATAGGGGTTCTTATTCATGAGTTACTTATTCACGAGTTACTATTCATGAGTTCTATTTATTCACGAGTACTATTCATTAAGCGTGAAGATGTTTTTTTTGTGAAATTTCTATCTTTTGGTGTGAGATTACTTATTCACGATATCTTAAACTATTCACGATACTCAAGACTATTCACTTAATACTGACTATTCACCAAAAATGAAATTTCTTCTTTTCGTCGAAAATATCTATTATGGATACTAGTTTTGATTGTATCCATGTTTTGATCATTCTTGAATTTTACTTGATTATGATTATTTATGAAGTATTTTGAACTCGGATTGTTTAAAGTACTTAATCCATAATACTTGTTCTTTTGTTTCAATTGGATTCGCTTTTTTTGAAATATTTTCATCATCCTCAGTCCTAAATGATGATATTACTGAATATCTTTGGCCTGTAGTGCAAAGATGAATGATTTCTTGATGAATATCTTTGGCCCATAGTGCAAAGATGAACATGTGTTGAGATGAATGATTTCTTGATGAATATCTTTTGCCCGTAGTGCAAAGATGAACAGGTGTTGAGATGAACATGACCAACTGATTAATATCTTTGGCCCGTAGTGCAAATATGAACAGGTGTTTAGATGAACATGACCAACTGATGAATATCTTTGGCCTGTAGTGCAAAGATGAATATTTGATTCCAGATGTATATTGATTGATGTTACAGGGATAAAAGATAGACGATGAACTTTTAAATTCATATATAGAAGATAGTAGTTTGCATTCTCTACTTAACTCTTCTAATGAATTATTATTTCCGCTGCGAATATTGATTTAAAACTTGTTGTCTATTGTATTCTATTAGATTTTTTCCTGTTGGAGACTAACGATAATTTGTTGTATATTATCTTAGTCATAATATTCTTTACTGGGCTAGTTGAGCTCACCCTTTTCCTTGTTGTTCCATTTTTCTTCTCGGGAGGCGAGAATGTAGTAGTCTTAATGGGTATGGAATGAAGGTTCTAGAGAGAGTTGTTTAGTAGTCCTCACCATTTTGTAAAATAATGTATCAATAATTATGATGGGGATTTATTTGCGTGTGGATATTGTCAGATGCTAATATCTCGTATTTAAACTCACGATTTTATATGTTGTAATAATAAAGTTGTAGTTATTTCATGCCATGTATTTGGCGACTCGAGAATGGGTTGGATGGAATGGACCTATTGGGGGGGGCGTCGCGGTTGGTATCGAGCTTAGGATATGATCTCTGGCGGAGATCGGGGAATAGAAACTAGAAGGGAGAGACGAGTAAATCCTTCGCTAAAGGTGTCCTACCTAAGCTTATTTGTTGGTTGGTCATAATATAGGGGTATTATGTGATTTGTTAATTTATTTAATTAACCCTTGTTTTATGATAGTTTTTAAGAATGGTCACTCGAGAAGCGTTAACAATGGAGTGAATGAGATCGTGGAGACACCTCTTGTAAGACCCCAACTTATTATTAATGAAATTTAATTTTCTCTTTTTATTATTTTGAAATAGTAAGGGTTGATTTGATTAATGTGGATAGTTATGAGTAAAATAAGCAAATATTTCAAAATAAGCAAGTGGTTATAAAATATTCATTGTTGTCGGGGAATATTCGTTTGGTCGTGGAATATTCTTGCTGTCGGGGAATATTCGTCCAACGGCGCAGTCTTTTGTGGGCCCCATAACGGAAAGCGATTGGATGAAAAAAAAACGACAAATATAAGTTGTTTAAAAATAATTGGCGTAGTTATTCATCAATTATCATTGTTAAAATACTCGGTGGTTAAACACAAGAAGACACGCAGATTGCACCAATTATTGATTCTTACGTAAGAAGACACTTACTCAATAATTGTTACGAAGAATTACTATTCAAGATTTTATTTTATTGATTCAATAATTCTTGCATTGATATTTTATATTCTTTGTTGTTTCAATAAATTGTCATTACATAGTATTTTTTTTTATTATCGAAGCAATAATTCATATTATCTGAATAATATTATTGGATAACATTATTGGCAATGTCTAGAAAGTTACGTCTAAGGAGAGGTTTGGTCACCTAATTCTTGGCGCCAAGAAGAAAAATTCTTATTGGAAAGCCCCTCTTTCCTGAACCGCTGCACGGTTGTCAATGATGTGATTCTCGTAATATTATTTGTGAATAATTAATTATTGATTTATATGATGAGGAAAATATTGATTTTATGTGGATATAGATGGAGAAAAATTTTAAAATGACAATTGTTGAAAATTAATATTTTATCTTTTTCTGATAAAATAATTCATTTAAATATATTATTTTAATAATATATTAACGGTGATATTTTTATAATGAATGTGGGATATATGAGTATATGAGGAGGAAGAGTATTTTTGTGGCATTAAATGATTAACACATGTTTTGTGTGTCGGTGGACCCCATTTCTTGGTGAAATTTGATTATAGCTTTGTAAATCGTCTCGTTTGTGGATTTCGGTCAATTTCTGTTTGGAATTTGGAAAAACTTTCTTCTGCAAAGTTGTAGAGAATTGAATTTTCTATAAAAACTCGCAAGATTCGAATTTTCTGATAAAAGGGCTATTTATTATGAATTATTGAAGTTTTGAGTTAAAAATAATTGATTTTGGGAGTTTTAATTAATTATTTTGAGAAAAACGTTTTTGGTGAGTTTGTGAACCTCATTTAACATGTGCTATGGCTAAAATCAGATTTCAAAGGTGGGCTAAGGAATTTTGTTTATAAATAATATTATTATATTCAATTTTCGCTTTTTGTGTTTAAGAATTTCTATAAATAGGGTCTTGGGTTAGAATTGAAAATCACACGTAAATCAAGTTTTTCTCTCTATATTATCGGCGTATTCTTGTGAGTATTTTGAGTATACTTTGAGTATTGCTATATCTGGCAAGTTCAAGTCATAGCCTATATCAAGTGTTTCAACTAGAAATCTTGTCTTTCGAGGTAAGGGATGTTATTTTCTTCTCAAATGATATTATTTCTTCAATATCATTATCTTTGAAATATTGGTTGGAACTTTTATCAAATTTGGAACTTTTTCATGTCGGGGTTCTTATTCACGAGTTCTTATTCATGAGTTCTTATTCACGAGTACTATTAACGTAAGCGTGAAGATGATTTTTTGTGGAATTTCTATCTTTTGGTGTCGGAGTTAATATTCACATATACGGCCTTTATTCACGATATCTAAGACTATCCACGAATACGGCAAGACTATTCATTTAAAAATGAAATTTTTCTTTTCGTCTAAAATATCTATTATGGATACTAGCTTTGATTGTATCCATGTTTTGATCATTCTTGAATTTTACACCCCTATGATTATTTTTGAGGTATTTTTGGACGTGGATAAAACAAAGTACGAATCCTTAATCCTTAATCCTTGTCATTTTGTTTCAATGGATTCGTTTCTTTAAAAATATTTTCATCATCTTGATCTTAAATGATGATATTATGGAATATCTCGGCACCTGTAGTAAAAGATGAATGATTTCTTGATGAATATCTTTTGCCCGTAGTGCAAAGATGAGCAGTATTGAGATGAACACGACTGATCGATTAATATCTTTGGCTCAGTAGTGCAAAGATGAAGCAGTGTTTAGATGAACATGACGGTGATGAATATCTTTGGCTGTAGTGCAAAGATGAATATTTGATTCGGATATATATTGATTGATGTTACAGGGATAAAATATCGACGATGAACTTTTAAATTCATATATAGAAGATAGTAGTTTGCATTCTCTACTTAACTCTTCTAATGAATTATTATTTCCGCTGCGAATATTGATTTAAAATTTGTTGTCTATTGTATTCTATTAGATTTTTCCTTGTTGAAGACTAACGATAATTTGTTATATATTATCTTAGTCATAATATTCTTTACTGGGCTAGTTGAGCTCACCCTTTTCCTTGTTGTTCCATTTTTCTTCTCAGGAGGCTAGAATGTAACGAGTACTAGTCGGGGTATGGAATGAAGGTTCTAAAGAGAGTCGTTTAGTAGTCCTCACCATTTTTGTAAAATAATGTATCAAGAATTATGATGGGGATTTATTTGCGTGTGGATATTGTCTAGATGGCAATATCTGTATTTAATCTCACATGATTTATATGTTGTAATAGTAAAGTTGTAGTTATTTTACCATGTATTTGGCGACTTCGAGAATGGGTTGGATGGAATGGACCTATTTTGGGGCGCCACGGTTGGTATCGAGCTTAGGGATATGATCTCTGGCGAAGATCGGGGAATAGAACTAGGAGGAGAGGCGAGTAAATCATTCGCTAGTGTGTCCTACCTAAGCTTATTTGTTAGTTGGTCAATTATATAGGGATATTATGTGATATATTGATTTCCTTAATTAACCCTTGTTTTATGACAAAGATTTGAGAATGTCGAATGAGAATATTATGATGGAGTAAATGAGGACCGTGGAGATGCTCAGTCTTTTACCATCGAGGAGAGCGCAACAACAGTGACAATGTACCTCCTGTGAACAACACCCAATTGAAGCAGATGATGAACGAGGGGATGTTTAGAAGCTTTTATAGTTCATGCAAAATCGCAGACGAGGAGACTCGTGTTCAAAATGCAGGAGGAAATGATAGCAATTACACGTGGTGGTCATGCAAGCGATTCAAAGAGTTGGGACCACTGAATGCGGGGAATGCCGGATCCGATTAAAGGAGAGGCGTGGGTCAAACAAATTACCAAGATATTCGATGTCTTGGGATGCACGGAGAACAGAAAGTTCCATTCGCTACTTTTATGTTCCGTAACGAGGTAGATTCTTGGGTGGGAATCGTGAAGGCGTACCCATCCAACCGCACTCGGCGTATGTCGTGGGAGACGCGTTTAGAAGCAGGTTCAATGACAAGTACTTCCACGAAAGTATTCGTCGTATGAAGGAAGTGGAGTTTATTAGACTAGAAGCAGAATAACATGGCGGTGTCCCAAAGTACGAGGCGAAGTTCGCGGAGTTATCCAGATTTGCACCTCATTTGGTGGAGAATGAGGAACGTATGACGCGGATGTTTCTGAGAGGTTTGAAACCCGACATACGTCAATATCTCATTTCTCATAAATTTTTCTCTATTCAGATTTTGTCAATGGGGCTCGATTGTTAGAGCGAGATAACGAGTACGTTCAACCGAGGGACCATAACCGAGGATCATACCAAGATAGTAGTTAACAAAATAACGATAACCACGGAGAGAAAGAAGAATCTGAGACAAAGCGGTAACCACTCACTCCGTGGTAATCGTGGCCATGAAAATAGAAGCGAGTTGGGAGGAGATTTTAAAAAGGAGATTCAACAACGACCGTATACGAAGATGTCGTGCCAAAGAAGAATCGGTTCAAGGAGGAGAAAGACCATCTGATCGTATGTTACAAATCATGGGGAAAGAGGGACATATCATTGGCCGCCGCCCTAACAGTTTAAGGTATGCTATAATTGTGGAAAAGAAGGACATATCGCTTCAAGATTAGACGATATCGAAACCAGATCCAATGGGAATGGTGACTACAAAGACCGTGTCCCGTAAAAGTCAAAGTCAATCGGTTCTTGGAAAAGCATTTGTCGTGGACTCCATTAAAATGCGAGGAACCCAAACGAAGTTAGCACAGGTTAGTTAATTATAAATTCTTGCGAAGTTTATACCTTACTAGATACTGGGTTCTACCCATTCTTTTATCTCTCTTGCTTGCGCCAACGTTTGAACTTGACTACGGAGAAATTAGACTTTGACCTATTTATGGAGAATCAGATTAGGAGAAACTTTCATTACATCCGTTGTTTAGAAATCTTGCTTGATTCAGTTGGCTTTATCACATTACTGTTAACCTTATTTCTATAGAGATATTTGCTTTTGATGTGATTTTAAGGTTAACTACTCATCACGCCGAAATTGATTACTTTCATAAGGTTGTTAGTTTTCATATTTCTAAGCAACCTATTATTCGAATTCAAGCAATCAAACCATTGTAGTCAAACATTTTCATGTCAAGCCATGAAGTCATTCGTTTATTATGGATGTCAAGTTTTCTTAGTCCATGTTATGGATTTGAATAAAGACACGTCGATTTGAATAATATTCCCTGTTGTTATTAATTTTCCGGACGTATTTCTGAAGAATTTCTTGGCTTACTCCCAAAGCTTCGATATTAAATTTTGTATCGACTTTGAACCCAGACAAAACTCATTTCTAAAATCTCATATCGAATGGCTCTATTGAACTTCGTGGAGTTAAAAATTCAACTATAGAATTTGGTACCGAGCCTTTATCCGGTGACTTCCTTTGTGGAATGCACAAAGCCGACTCTCCGTAGGGGACACCATATTCGTGCGATAAGAAGCGATACAGTGTCATTGTAACGTCTTATCAAGGTTGGGATATGAGTCACGATTGAGAACAACCTAAGTCGAGTAATCGAAATACGTAGCTTTCTAAGCTTAGTTGGTTATTATCGGAGATTCGTTGAAGGATATTCTCGAATCGCTATTCCATTAACCTATTTAACTCGTAGAGATACAAAATTCGAATGGAGCAAGGAATGTGGGAAGAGCTTCGAAGAACTCAAGAGGAGACTCATTTCAGCACATGTTCTGACCATGCCATCCTGGAAAAGCGAACGTGGTAGCTGACGTGTTGAGTAGAAGATCGTATACAAGTACGAGTACGATATTGTCAAAGACTCATTTCGTATAATTTACAAATAATAGAGATGGAGATGAAAACTCTAGTTACCCACGTGATGATATACGAGTATAATCGACTTTAATCGATAAAGTTAAAGCTGTTCAAGCTACACACCGGAGCTGATGAATTTGAAGAAGGAGGTGCAAGAAGTTGTTATTTCAAAAGCGAGAGAATCGGTGAGGTGAGGAAAGCTCAAACCTTCGATTTATTAATCCATTTGAAATTCTCGATCGAATAGGAACTGTGGCCTATAGACTCGTTTTATCGCCAAGTATGACGCGTGTTCATAACGTTTTTCACGTATCGATTTTACGTAAATATGTGGATGACCCGAACTACGTCATTGAGTTAGAACCGGACGAGATAGCCGAAGACTTAACATATGAGGAGGTACCTGTCAAGATCTTGGATAGGAAAGATCATGTCCTATGTACCGAGGTTATACCACAAGTTAAGGTTTTGTGGAGAAACCATGCTATTGAGGAAATGACCTGGGAGTTGGAAACAGAAATGAAAGCGAGGTATTCTCATCTTTTGAAAAACACCAGCACGTATGTCAATTCGAGAGGACGAAATTTCATAAGGTGGGAGGTTGTAAGACCCCAACTTATTATTAATGAAATTTAATTTTTCTTTTATTATTTTGAAATAGTAAGGGTTGATTTGATTAATGTGGATAGTTATGGGTAAAATAAGCAAATATTTCAAAATAAGCAAGTGGTTATAAAATATTCATTGTTGTTTGGGAATATTCGTTTGGTCGTGGAATATTCGTGATCGTTGTGGGAATATTCGTCCGAGCACAGCGATCTTTTGTGGGCCCCATAACGGAAAGCGATTGGATGAAAAAAACGACAAATATAAGTTGTTTAAAAATAAAGGCGTAGTTATTTGTTATCAATTATATTGTTAAAATACTCGGTGGTAAACACAAGAAGATTGCGAAGATTGCACCAATTATTGATTCTTACGAAGAAGGCACTACTCAATAATTGTTACGATAATTACTATTCAAGATTTTATTTTATTGATTCAATAATTGCGATTGATATTTTATATTACTTGTTGTTTCAATAAATTGTCATTACACAATATTTTTTTTATTATCGGCAATAATTCATATTATCTGAATAATATTATTGGATAACATTATTGGCAATTTCTAGAAAGTTCTGTCTAAGGAGAGGTTTGGTCACCTAATTACGCGCCAGTAAGGAGAAATTCTTATTGGAAAGCCCCCTCTTTCCTAGGAACTGCCTGGTTGTCAATGATGTGATTCTGTAATATTATTTGTGAATAATTAATTATTGATTTATATGATGAGGAAAATATTGATTTTATGTGGATATAGATGGAGAAAATTTTTAAAATGACAATTGTTGAAAATTAATATTTTATCTTTTTCTGATAAAATAATTCATTTAAATATATTATTTTAATAATATATTAACGATGATATTTTTATAATGAATGTGGGATATATGAGTATATGAGGAGGAAGAGTATTTTGTGGCATTAAATGATTAACACATGTTTTGTGTGTTCGGTGGACCCCATTTCTTGATTTGAAATTTGATTATAGCTTTTGTAAAATCGTCTGTTTATGGATTTGGTCCAATTTCATTTGGAATTTGGAAAAACTTTCTTACGAAAAGTTGTAGAGAATTGAATTTCCTATAAAAACTCGCTAAGATTAGAATTTTTTCGATAAAAGATTTATTTATTATGAATTATTGAAGTTTCGGAGTTCGAAATAATTGATTTTTGGGAGTTTTAATTAATTATTTTGAGAAAAACGTTTTTGGTGAGTTTGTGAACCTCATTTAACATGTGCTATGGCTGAAATCAGATTTCAAAGGTGGGCTAAGGAATTTTGTTTATAAATAATATTATTATATTCAATTTTCTGCTTTTGGTGTTTAAAGAATTTCTATAAATAGGGTGCTTAGGTTAGAATTGAAAATCACAATTTAAACTGAAGTTTTCTCTCTATATTATCGAAGCGTATTCTTGTGAGTATTTTGAGTATACTTTGAGTATTGCTATACTGATGCAAGTTCAAGTCATAGCTTTATATCAGGTGTTTCAACTAGAAATCTTGTCTTTCGAGGTAAGGATGTTATTTTCTTCTCAAATGATATTATTTCTTCAATATCATTATCTTTGAAATATTGGTTGGAACTTTTATCAAATTTGGAACTTTTTCATGTAAGGGGTTCTTATTCACGAGTTATTATTCATGAGTTTCTTATTCACGAGTTACTATTCACGAAGCGTGAAGATGTTTTTTGTGGAATTTCTATCTTTTGGTGTTGGAGTTACTTATTCACGATATCGGCAAGACTATTCACGATATCTGACACTATCCACTATCACTAAGACTATTCATAGAAAAATGAAATTTTTCTTTTCGTCTAAAATATCTATTCTGGATACTAGCTTTGATTGTATCCATGTTTTGATCATTCTTGAATTTTATACCCCTATGATTATTTTTGAGGTATTTTTGGACGTGGATAAAACAAAGTACGAATCCTTAATCCTTAATCCTTGTCATTTTGTTTCACTGGATTCGTTTCTTTAAAAATATTTTCATCATCTTGATCTTAAATGATGATATTATGGAATATCTTTGGCTGTAGAAAAAAGATGAATGATTTCTTGATGAATATCTTTAGCCAGTAGGCAAAAGATGAGCGGTATTGAGATGAACATAACCGATCGATTAATATCTTTGGCCCGTAGAAAAAAGATGAGCAGTGTTTAGATGAACATGACCGATGATGATGAATATCTTTGGCACCTCAGAGTCTAAAAGATGAATATTTGATTCAGATATATATTGATTGATGTTACAGGATAAAATATCGACGATGAACTTTTAAATTCATATATAGAAGATAGTAGTTTGCATTCTCTACTTAACTCTTCTAATGAATTATTATTTCATTGCGAATATTGATTTAAAATTTGTTGTCTATTGTATTCTATTAGATTTTTTCCTGTTGAAGACTAACGATAATTTGTTATATATTATCTTAGTCATAATATTCTTTCTTTGGGCTAGTTGAGCTCACCCTTTTCCTTGTTGTTCCATTTTTCTTCTCGGGAGGCGAGAATGTAGCGAGTACTAGTCGGGGGTATGGAATGAAGGTTCTAGAGAGTCGTTTAGTAGTCCTCACCATTTTGTAAAATAATGTATCAATAATTATGATGGGGATTTATTTGCGTGTGGATATTGTCTAGATGGCAATATCGTATTTAAACTCACAGTTTATATGTTGTAATAGTAAAGTTGTAGTTATTTACGTACCATGTATTTGGCGACTCGAATGGGTTGGATGGAATGGACCTATTTTGGGGGCGTCACACCTCTAATCGCCAACCAGGATAATGTGATGTCAGGCGAAGAAGGAATTAGAGATATCTATATGGTGAGTGAAGAATTGATAGTTGCACTTTTGAGATAATCATTAAAGGTAACAAATGAGAGTGAGGAAGAAGAGGAAGAAGAGGTACCAAGAGAGTTTATTAGAGGTATTTTATGATCAAAATGTAGAATTGCAAAATCGTATTCATGAGTTAGAAGAAGCAGTCAAGAATTGCGGCAATCGTGGAGCAAAAGGATGTAACGATTCAAGCTTGTGTTACCCGATATGTGATGCTTGAACAAAAGCACTCTCGCGCGAGTATAAGATGATAAAGTTGGAATTTGAGTTGGAAGAAGAAATAATCGAACGAGTGAGAATGAGTGATGCATGGGTAAAAGCCGCGCACGACGCGTTGATATTATGGAAAGAGATGTCCAATCTAAAAGAAGAAGATTTAACGATGACGGAAGACGCTTAGTAAAGTAAAGATCAAGCACCATCAATAAATTCTAGGGAAGAGAACGATCGCCAGTTAGATGCTACTGGATGCGAGAGGAGGGACATATAAGGTCAAACTGTTCAAAGCCTTCCAAGGTATGTTTTAGTTGTGGAAAAGATGGTCACATAGCTCGATTTTTGTCTATAAGCGAAATCAAGTCCGGTTGGGACGTTGGCACCAGATCGCGGATCTGTAAAAGTCAAAGTCAACGATTCTTGGTAGAGCGTTTTCATGATTTCTCAAAAAGCGAGGAACCCGAACGGTTAGCACGGGTTAGTTAATTATAAATTCTTGCGAAGTTTATACCTTACTAGATCTGGGGTTCTACCCATTCTTTATCTCTCTTGCTTTGCGCTCAACGTTTGAACTTGACTACGGAGAAATTAGACTTTGATTTATTTATGGAGACTCAGATTAGAGAAACTTTCATTACATCCGTTGTTTAGAAATCTTGATTGATTCAAAGGTTGGTACTATCACATTACCGTTAACCTTATTTCTATAGAGATATTTGCTTTTGATGTGATTTTAAGGTTAACTACTCATCATGCCGAAATTGATTACTTTCGTAAGGTTGTTAGTTTTCATATTCCTAAGCAAACTGTTATTCGAATTCAAGCAATCAAACCATTATAGTCAAACATTTTCATATCAAGCCATGAAGTCATTCGTTTATTACGGATGTCAAGTTTTCTTAGTCCATGTTATGGATTTGAATAAAGACACGTCAGATTTGAATAATATTCCTGTTGTTATTTATTTTTCCCGACGTATTTCTGAAGAATTTCTTGGCTTACTCCCAAAGTTCGATATTAAATTTTGTATCGAATTTGAACCCCAGACAAAACTCATTTCTAAAATCTCATATCGAATGGCTCTATTGAACTTCGTGAGTTAAAAATTCAACTATAAATTTGGTACTGAGCCTTTATCTCGGTGACTTCCTTTGTGGAATGCACCGCCGGATCTCCGTAGGGGACACCATATTCGATGCGATAGTAAAAACCGATAGGTGTCATTGTAACGTCATATCAAGGTTGGGATATGAGTCACAATTGAGAACAACCTAAATCAGAATCGAAATCGTAGCTTTCTAGGCTTAGTTGGTTATTATCGGAGATTCGTTGAAGGATATTCTCGAATCGCTATTCCATTAACGCAGCTGACTCGTAGAGATACAAAATTCGAATGGAGCAAGGAATGTGGGAAGAGCTTCGAAGAACTCAAGAGGAGACTCATTTCAGCACATGTTCTGACCATGCCATCCTGGAAAAGCGAACGTGGTAGCTGACGTGTTGAGTAGAAGATCGTATACAAGTATGAGTATGATATTGTCAAAGACTAATTTCGTATAATGTACAAATAATAGAGATGGAGATGAAAACTCTAGGTACCCACGTGATGATATACGAGTATAATCGACTTTAATCGATAAAGTTAAAGTTGTTCAAGCTACACACCGGAGCTGATGAATTTGAAGAAAGAGGTGCAAGAAGTTGTTATTTCAAAAGCGAGAATCGGTGAGGTGAGGAAAGCTCAAACCTTCGATTTATTAATCCATTTGAAATTCTCGATCGAATAGGAACTGTGGCCTATAGACTCGCTTTTTACCGCCAAGTACGACGCGTGTTCATAACGTTTTTCACGTATCGATGTTACGTAAATATGTGGACGACCAAGCACGTCATTGAGTAGAAACCGGATGAGATAGCCAAGACTTAACGACGAGGAGGTTTGTCAAGATCTTGGATGGGAAAGAACATGTCCCATGTATCGAGGTTATACCACAAGTTAAAGTTTTGTGGAGAAACCATGCTATTGAGGAAATGACCTGGGAGTTGGAAACGGAAATGAAAGCGAGGTATTCTCATCTTTTCGAAAAACCAGGTACGTATGTCAATTTTGAGGACGAAATTTCATAAGGAGGGGAGGTTGTAAGACCCCAAATTATTAATAAATGAAATTTATTTTCCTCTATTTATTATTTTGAAATAGTAAGGGTTGATTTGATTAATGTGGATAGTTATGGGTAAAATACACAAATATTTCGAATAAGCAAGTGGTTATAAAATATTCATTATTGTTAGAATATTCGTTTTGGTCGTGGAATATTCGCATTGTGTTGGGAATATTAAATGTGACGACTACATGCAGATCTTCTGTGGGCCCCATAACGGAAAGCGATTGATGAAGAAAAGACAAATATAAGTTGTTTATAATTAATGGCGTAGTTATTACAGATTAATCTTGTAAGACCCCAACTTATTATTAATGAAATTTAATTTTCTATTTATTATTTTGAAATAGTAAGGGTTAATGTGATTAATGTGGATAGTTAGGGGTAAAATACGCAAATATTTCAAAATAAGCAAGTGGTTATAAAATATTCAATGTTGTTTGGGAATATTCGTTTGGTCGTGGAATATTAAATGCTTTGTGGGAATATTAAATGACTGCCAAGCCAGACACGTGTGTGGGCCCCATAACTGAAAAGCGATTGGATGAAGAAACGATAAATATAAGTTGGTTAAAAATAATCACAGTAGTTGTTGTTGTGGCGCCCCAAAATTAGGTATACATCACCCATCTTTGGTCGCCACTTACATGGTAATGTAATTTAAATACAACTTATTAACATAAGCGTGTGTGGTACAATACGACATAAACCGTGAGTTTAAATACAAATATCGTCTACTAGATATTATACAAACTCAAACAAAAAGTCCTCATTACAGATTATTATCACACTATTTTACGTAATAGTGAGGACTACTAATGCTATCTTCGGGACCATCACTCGCTTCCGACTCGTCCCAAATATATTCTCATTTCTCAAGAAAATAAAGTGAAAGAAAGGGTGAGCTCAACTAGCCCAAGAAGAAATATTATGACTAAGATAATGCGAATAAATTATCAATAGTCTTCAACAATATTAAAGCGATAAAATACAATAGACAACCGGTTTAACTACAACGGAATACGTAATCCATTAAAAGAGTCAAGTAGAAAATAAAGTCTACTATCTTTTAGGTTTTAAAGGTTTTTTCATCATTGTTATAGTTGAGACTCAGCTTTAATAAATATTCCACATCATCGAATCACCCCTGCACTACGGCCAAGGATATTCTTTAGTATCACGACCACAATTATTCATGCACTTCGGGCCAAGAATATTTGTGTATTCATTAATGGTCATGATCATGCCAACAATCGTCCACCAATGCACTACTACCATCGAGGATTTTTATCACATCATTTGTAACATTACGGTCATGATTATAACCGAATAGTCTCTCGGTCATAATCATACCAAGTCCATCTATGCACTCTGAGTGCCATGAGATGACTTTCAACATAATATAAACATGAGGATGATGACAATGATATAAGAATTCAATAAAACAAGTTCAAGAATTATTTTATCCGGGAATTATTAACGCCCAAATTAGTAAAATCCAAGAATGATCGGAAGAATATTTCCATGAAAAGATCTTTGGATGAAACGCAAATATCAAGGATATTCTACTAATTTCATGGAGTATAGAAGTCAAAGTTTTAACCATTTGGGTATAATAAAGAATGGAATAACAAAAGAAATCACCGTGCATGCGGTACTTGCAGATGTAGGCGAGTTATTCCAAGCAGAATAATAATAACGGAACAAAGTCGGTGAAATTCACATCTGATGGATGTTCCAACAGAATAATAAAGATGGAACCGGATCCGGTGTAAAACACATGATAGGATATTCCAATGAGAATGATAAAGAGCGGAACCAGTCGGTGTAAAACACATGCATGTGATGTTCCAACGAGTAATAATAAAAAGCGGAACCGGTCGGTGTAAAACACATGCGAGCAGGATGTTCCAACAGAATAATAATAAAGAGGCGGAACCAGTCCGATGTAAAACACACATGGCGAGGATGTTCCAATGTAATAATAGAAGAATGTCATAGAGTATAGGGTAAACCACAGATACAAAAGTTATTCCAATGTATAATAAGCAATGGAATAACAACAGTTCTCTTCATGAATAAGAAAGAATAACACCCCTTACTTTTGGTAGAGGTGAATCTCGCAAAGAAGGTGTAGTAACAAAATACTCTTCTTCTTTCTCTCTTATTCTTTCTATACTTTCTCTCTATAAGCTTGAATAAATTCGTGAAAATAATGAAGCCTCAGGCCTCTATTTATAGAAGATTTCTAGCTTAAGACCGCCGTGTGAAAAGGCAAGTGGCTTAACGACTAATGATGTGAAAAGAAAAGTGGTTTAACGCTCGTAATGTGAAACGACAAGTGGTTCGGCGCTTTTGTAATGTGAAAGCGACAAATGGTTCGGACGCTCAGTAATGTGAAACGACAAGTGGTTCGACGTCTGGTAAAGGTAATTACTATTAACGAAGGTAAATACTATTGACGAAGGTAAATACTATTCACAGTGGTAATTACTTATCGATTGAAGGTAATTAACTATTCACAAGGGTAATTACTATCGACGAAGGTAATTACTTATCGACGAAGGTAAATACTATTCACAAGGGTAATTACTATCGACGAAGGTAAATACTATCGACGAAGGTAATTACTATTCACAAAGGTAATTACTATCGATTGAAGAGACTCTTAGATGATGACATACGAGCCCCCCATAAAATAATCAAACTTACCACAAATCATAACACATATTTAATCTTTCAACAATTATTAATCATTTATAACTTGTCGTCTCAATTATTGATTTAATACTATAACATATTATATGAGATGATATCTTGTGACAATAATTGAATCAATAATATAAGAGATATGACGCAAAGAATTCTCGTAATAATAATTGAAAGCATGGTGAGTGACTTCTCACGTAAAGATCAATAATCAATACCGCAGTGTCTTACTATGCAACCACGCCAGACATTCTTTTCTTTACCACCCGGGTAGTTCAACAGCATTTTTAACGGTAACACCTCCGTAGTTATTTTTATAAAATATTTTTGTCGTTTTCTCAATCCGCCAATAATTATGTTATGGGGTCCACCAATGATTGAGTAGTTAGACGTATATTCCCTAAAAAGAATATTCCCAGACCAAATGAATATTTTATAACAACTTGCATACTTTGCAAAATTTATAAATATTACCCACAACTATAACATTATATCAAATTTATTCCATAATATTCAAAAATAATATTTATAGAAAAATTCATCTTTATTTATAAAAGTTGGGGTTTTACAACCTCCCCTTCTTATGAAATTTCGCCCTCGAAATTAGGGTACGTACCTGGTATGTCGAAGAGGTAAGGATACCTTGATTTCATTTCAGATTCTAACTCCCAAGTCATTTCCTCAACATCGTGGTTCCTCCACAAAACTTTGACTTGAGGTATAACCTTGGAGCGTAGAATATGTTCCTTCTTATCCAAGATTTGAACAGGAACCTCTTCATACGTCAAATCTTCCGCTATTTCGTCCGGTTCTAACTCAATAATGTGGTTCGGGTCTTTCACATATTTACGTAACATGGATATGTGAAAAATGTTATGAACACGAGACATATTTGGCGGTAAAGCGAGTCTATAGGCCACAGTTCCTACTCGATCGAGGATTAAAAATGGACCGATGAATCGAGGATTAAGTTTTCCTCTCTTTCCAAATCTTGTAACTCCTTTCCATGGAGCAACTTTTAACAACACATGATCTCCTATATCGAATTCCACGTCCTTTCGATGAAGATCAACATAACTCTTTTGTCGATTTTGTGAGGTTTTTATACGTTGTCGGATCGTTTGAATCTTTTCCGTAGTCATACACGTATCAACTCCGGTCCCAACAACATTGCTTCACCCACCTCATCCCAAAGATAATTGGAGAACGACACTTTCTTCCATACAACGCTTCGAATGGAGCCATGCCAATACTTGCTTGATAACTGTTGTTCAGGAAAACTCCACCAATGGTAAGAACTTGTCCCAACTCCCCTTGAAATCAAGGACACGAGTCTTAATAGATCTTCAAGAGTTTGAATAGTCCTCTCCGATCGTCCGTTAAAATTCGAGGATGATATCGCCGAAGCTAAACCGTAAGTCTGCGCCCATAGCTTTTTTGCAAACTAACCCAAAATCGTGAAGTGAATCTTGGGTCTCGATCGAAACTATGGATATCTGGCGATACCATGCGATCTTACAATCTCGTTTATGTACATACGAGCAAGACGTTCAAGTGTATAAGTTTCTCGATCGGTAAGAAATGAGCGAGACTTGGTCAATCTATCAACAATGACCCAAATCGCATCAATGCCTTGAGAAACCTTAGGAAGACCGCAGAAGCGAAATCCATGGTAATGTGCTCCCACTTCCATTCGGAATTTCAAGTGGTTGCAATGGACCTTTTGGTACTTGATGCTCCGCTTTTAACTCGTTGACAAGTTAGACACCTTGAGATAAATAGCGCTATCTCTCTCTTCATATTGCTTCCACCAAAATGTATATTTAATATCATGATACATTTGGTACTCCCGAGATGGATTGCAAATGGTGTGTGTGTGCGCCTCCATCATGATATTATACTTTAAATCGTGGTCGTTAGGAACACAAAGTCCGGAGTTGACTCAAGTATTCCTTCTTCATCGATTCTTGCTTCCTAAGATAAGACCTTCTTAGACCTTCTTCTTTATACGCATCGCCTCCGTGTCTCGTAGCTTGAGCGACTTTAACTTTATCGATTAAAGTCGGTTCTACTCGTATACTTGCTATCATCACACGCGCCCCTCGAGTCTTTAACTCTATCTCCATCCTTTGTAAGTCACAAATGGGCCTTTTTCATTGACAATATCGCACTCAGACTTGCATATGATTTTCTACTCAACGCGCCACTACCACGTTCGCTTTTCCAGGATGGTATTGGATGGTATGATCATAATCTTTCAACAGTTCAAGCCAACGTCGTTGTCGCATGTTGAGTTCCTTTTGAGTGAAGAAATATTTGAGGCTTTTATGATCCGTAAAGATCTCCACTTTCTCCCCATACAAGTAATGCCTCCAAATTTTAAGTGCAGAAGATAATGTTTGCTAACTCTAGATCATGAAGTAGGATAATTCCTCTCATATTCTTTGAGTTGTCGCGAGGCATAGGCTATAACTTTTCCATGTTGCATAAGAACACATCCCAACCCTTTGCTTTCAAGCATCCTTTGTAGATGACAAATCCTCCGAGCTATATGGTATTGTCGTAACAGTCTTTGAAATAAGTCTCCTCTTGAGTTCTTGAAAACTCTTCTCACATTCTTCGCTCCAACCGAACTTTGTATCTTTCCGAGTCGGTGAGTCGATGGAGTAGCGATTCGAGAAAATCCTTCCACGAATCTCCGATAATAACCATTTAAACCGAGAAAGCTACGACGGCCATCGATTTAAGTTGTTCCCAACTTTGAATAGCTTCAATCTTTCTTTGGGTCAACAGATATTCCATGACTTGATACCACGTGCCCAAGGAATGCTACTTCTTCAAGCCGTAACTCACATTTCTTCAACTTGGCATAAAGCTTATATTCACGAAGCTTTTGGAGTGTCGACCTCAAGTGTTGCTTCATGATCTTCATGACTTTTGGAATAAATAAGGATGTCATCAATAAAGACGACCACAAAGTGATCTAAATATTCCTTGAATACTTGGTTCATCATATCCATAAAGGCAAAAGAGGAGCATTAGTCAATCCAAAGGACATGACTAGGAATTCATAATGCCCGTCTCGAAGTTCGAAAAGCCGTCTTTGGAATGTCGTGGTTCTAATCTTCAATTGGTGATATCCGGAACGAAGATCAATCTTTGAAAAGAATTTGGCTCCTTGCAAATTGCTCAAACAGTCATCAATACGTGGCAATGGATACCTATTTTGATGGTGACATGATTCAACTCCCGATAATCAATACAAAGTCGATACTCCCATCTTTCTTCTTCACGAATAGAGCAGGAGCACCCCAAGGAGAAGTACTAGGACGAATAAAGCCAATGTCTAACAATTCCTCGCATTGGGTCTTTAACTCCGAAGTTCAATAGAGTCATTCGATATGGGCTTTGGAAATAGGTTTTGTCACAGGGTTCAAGGTCGATACAAAATTCAATTTCACGCCTCGGGGTAGGCCGGGAAGTTCTTCTGGGGAATACGTCGTGAAATTTATTAACAATAGAAATATCGTTCAAAAGCGGCGTATTTTTGTTTAAATCATGATATGAGCTAAGAAAGCTTGACATCCGCTTTTTAATAAACGAATAGCTTTATGGCTTGAGATGACCGTGATTGATTTTAATGGTTTGGTCGTTTGAATTCAAGATAATAGGTTGATTAGAATATGAAAGCTAACAACCTTACGTAAAACAATCAATTTTTGCATGATAAGTAGTTAACCAATCAATCCCTAGAATCACGTCAAATGCAAGTATTTTTAATGAAATAAGATCGACAGTAATGTGAGGGTACCGATTTGAACCAAACAAGACTTATAAACAGTGGATGTAATGAAGGTTTCTCCCAAACGGAGTTTCCACAGATAAGTCAAAGTCTAATTTCTCCGGAGTCAAATTTAATCGATGAGCGCAAGTAGGAGAAATAAAAGAATGGGTAGAACCCAGATCAAATAAAGTATAGACTTCATTAGAGTTTATGATAAGCTTACCCGTGATGACCTCATTCGGATTCCTCGCTCTTTGGGAGGTCACAACAAACGCCTCCTCCCAGACCTCTGGGTTTGAATTTTCCGGGATGGCCTTTGGTGCCTCCATCCTAGTGAATTTGTCTTGATGAAACGAAAAAAATCGAGCTAAGTGACCTTCTCTTCCACAATTATAACATGCTTTGGACAATTTGACGCATTTGATCGATGTGTCCTCTCCTCCGCATTTGAAGCATATGATAGGTGGTCTTTCTCCTTCCTTAACAACGGGTCTTTGTCTTTGACGCGTCTTTCCATCATTGTTGAATCTCCATTTCTTGAAATGTCCATTCTTATTGTTTTGGCCTTGATTACCACCGAAGTGGTTACCATATCCGGCCCATTGATTCCCTCCACGCTTGTTGTCACCGCTTGATGACTACTCACCATTTGGTATTATAATTTTCTTACCGCTTCTCTTTAGTTACGTTGACTCATTATCGCTATTTCGACTAAGCGAGCCCTATTTACAACATCTAAATACAAACACAGCTTTATGAGAAATAAGATGTTGACGTATCTCCCGGCTTCAAACCTCTTAAAACATTCGCGCCATTCTCTCTTCGTTATCCACCAAGTGGACGAATAACCGTGATAACTCAAAGAAATTTTGCCTCGTATTGCGACACTGGCCATATTGTTTTGTTCCAACTTGATAAACTCCACCTCCTTCATGTATGGTAATACTTTCGGGAAAGTATTTGTCGTTGAATGACTCTGGAAC
The DNA here is from genome assembly GCA_020205615.1 of Panax quinquefolius. Classification (NCBI taxonomy): domain Eukaryota; kingdom Viridiplantae; phylum Streptophyta; class Magnoliopsida; order Apiales; family Araliaceae; genus Panax; species Panax quinquefolius. Next base: position 82,647 of record JAINUW010000607.1, read on the forward strand.
TTCTCCCAAGATATCTTCAAGACAAAGAAGTTGAGTACGCTTTTACCGATTCCCACCAAGAATCCGCTCTCCGCGCGCAACATATAAAAAGTGAAGTGGAAGCTTTGCTTCTCGGAGCATCCCAAGACATCAAATATCTTGGTAATCTGCTTTATCCATGCTTCCGCCAGTAAGTGGTTTTGCTCACCCTTAAACTCCGGTGGTCCCGGCTCCTTGAATTGTTTAGCGGTGACCGCCTCGAGAGTTTTCCGTGTTTCCACCCTACGTTTTGGATGTGAGTCGCTCTCCTTCTTTGTTGATAAATCGCATAAAGCCTTTGAACATTTGATCATTCATCATTTGGTCGTGTTGTTGTTGTTTGATGAGGATTGTCGCCTTCGATGCACATTATCCACGATTATTGATATGTGGTGAATCAACGATCGTCTGCCCATCATTCTTTATTCTCAACATTCTCGGATGTCATTTTGAGACATCGCCACAAAACAAAAGGTTAATTGACATGTAACAAATTATCCCTATCTTCCGACTCAATAATAATATGTCATATAAACTTAGTAGGTCATACTAGCGAAGGTATTCCCCGCCTCTCCCTCCTAGTACTATTCTCACATCTTAGCCAGGATCATATCCCTACGCTCGATACTAACCGTGACGCCCCAAAATTAGGTATACATCACCCATCTTTGGTCGCCACTTACATGATGCATGTAATTTAAATACAACTTATTAACATAAGCGCCGTGGTACAATACGACATAAACCGTGAGTTTAAATACAAATATCGCTCTACTAGATATTATACAAACTCAAACAAAAAGTCCTCATTACATTATTATCACACTATTTTTACGTAATAGTGAGGACTACTAATGCTATCTTCGGACCATCACTCGTTTCCCCGACTCGTCCCAAATTTATATTCTCATTTCCGAAGAGAAAAGTGAAAGAAAAGGTGAGCTCATCTAGCCCAAGAAGAAATATTATGACTAAGATAATGCGAATAAATTATCAATAGTCTTCAACAATGTTAAACCGATAAAATACAATGATAGACAACCGGTTTAACTACAACGGAATACGCAATCCATTAAAAGAGTCAAGTAGAAAATAAAGTCTACTATCTTTTAGGTTTTAAAAGGTTTTTTCATCCTTTGTATATATTTGAGACTCACTTTAATAAATATTCCACATCATCGAATCACCCTCGCACTATGGCAAGGATATTCTTTAAGTATCACGACCACAATTATTCATGCATTACTACGGCCAAGAATATTTGTGTATTCATTAATGGTCATGATCATGCCAACAATCTGTCCACCAATGCACTACTACCATCGAGGATTTTTATCACATCATTTGTAACATTACGGCCATGATTACACCAATAGTCTCTGGTCATAATCATACCAAGTCCATCTACGCACTACAGCCATGAGATGACTTTCAACATAATATAAAACATGAGGATGATGACAATGATATAAGAATTCAATAAAACAAGTTCAAGAATTATTTTATCCAGAATTATTAACGCCCAAATTAGTAAAATCCAAGAATGATCGGAAGAATATTTCCATGAAAAGATATCTTTGGATGAAACGCAAATATCAAGGATATTCTACTAATTTCATGGAGTATAGAAGTCAAAGTTTTAACCAACTGGGTATAATAAAGAATGGAATAACAAAAGAAATCACCGTGCATGCAGATTGTGACAGACAAAGTTATTCCAATGTAATAATAATAACGGAAACGGTGTCGGTGAAATTCACAAGCGAGGATGTTCCAATGTAATAATAAAGATGGAACGGCAGATTGTAAAAAACACACAGATAGGATATTCCAATGAATGATAAAGAGCGGAACCAGTGGGTGTAAAACACATGCATGTGATGTTCCAGCAGAATAATAATAAAGAGGCGGAACCAAAGGTGTAAAAAACACACGCATACGATGTTCCAACAGAATAATAATAAAAGACGGAAACCAGTCCAAAGATAAAACATACGCATGAGGATGTTCCAATGAATAATAGAAGAATGTCACCAAGTATAGGTAAATCATGCAGATACAAAAGTTATTCCAACAGTAATAATAAGCAATGGAATAACAACAGATTCTCTTCATGCGTGAAAGAAAGAATAACACCCCTTACTTTTGGTAGGAGACTAAATCTCGCAGTGAAGTGTAGTAACAAAATACTCTTCTTCTTTCTCTTATTCTTTCTATACTTTCTCTCTATAGCTTGAATGAATTCGTGAAAAATAATGAAGCCCCAGCCTCTATTTATAGAAGATTTCTAGCTTAAAGACCGCCGTAGTGAAAAGGCAAGTGGCTTAACGACTAATGATGTGAAAAGAAAAGTGGTTTGGCGCTTTGTAATGTGAAACGACAAGTGGTTCGGCACTCAGAATGTGAAACGACAAGTGGTTCGACATCAGTAATGTGAAACGACAAGTGGTTCGACGTCCGGTAAAGGTAATTACTATTAACGAAGGTAAATACTATCGACGAAGGTAAATACTATTCACAAGGGTAATTCTTATCGACGAAGGTAATTACTATTCACAAGGGTAATTACTATCGACGGAAGGTAATTACTATCGACGAAGGTAAATACTATTCACAAGGGTAATTACTATCGATTTAAGGTAAATACTATCGACGAAGGTAATTACTATTCACAAAGGTAATTACTATGACGAAGAGACTCTTAGATGATGATATACGAGCCCCCCCATAAAATAATCAAACTTACCATAAATCATAACACATATTTAATCTTTCAACAATTATTAATCATTTATAACTTGTCGCCTCAATTATTGATTTAATACTATAACATATTATACTGAGATGATATTGTGACAATAATTGAATCAATAATATAAGAGATATGACGCAAAGAATTATTGTAGCAATAATTGAGCATATAGGAAAGTGACTTCTCACGTAAGCATCAATAATCAATACCGCAGTGTCTACTACGCAACCACGCCAGACATCGCATTTACTTTTACCAACGGGTAGTTCAACAGCTTTTAATTCAGTAACACCTCCTAATAAGTTATTTTTATAAAATATTTTTGTCGTTTTCTCAATCCAAATAATAATTACATTGTGGGGTCCACCAATGATTGAGTAGTTATCTAATATTCCCTAAAAAGAATATTCCCGACCAAACGAATATTTTATAACAACTTGCATACTTTGCAAAATTTATAAATATTACCCACAACTATAACATTATATCAAATTTATTCCATAATATTCAAAAATAATATTTATAGAAAAATTCATCTTTATTTATAAAAGTTGGGGTCTTACAATTTGTTACTGCTAATATTGTTAAAATACTCGGTTGTTAAAACACAAGAAGTATACTGCAGTATTGCACCAATTATTGATTCTTACGTAAGAAGACCTTTACTCAATAATGATTACTGAGAATTACTTTTCGAAGATTTTATTGAGTTAATAATTCTTTGCGTTGATATTTTTATATGATGTTGTTTCAATAATTGTCATTACACAATATTTTTCATTATCGAAGCAATAATTCATATTATCCGAATAATATTATTAGATAACATTATTGGCAATGTCTAGAAAGTTACATCAAGGAGAGGTTTGGTCACCTAATTGCGGCGCCAAGAAGGAGAAATTCTTATTGGAAGCCCCTGCTTCCACGGGAACCGTATGCGGTTGTCAATATTGTGAGTCTGTAATATTATTTGTGAATAATTAATTATTGATTCATATGATGAGGAAAATATTAATTTTATGTGGATATAGATGGAAAATTTTTAATGTGACAATTGTTGAAAATTGAAATTTTATTTTTTACGATAAAATAATTCATTTAAATATATTATTATATTTTAATAATATAATAATGGTGATATTTTTACAACGAATGTGGGATATATGAGTATACGAGGAGGAAGAATATTTTTGTTGCAATAAATGTTTAAAACATGTAAAACATGTCTATGGACCCTATTTATCGATCAAATTTGATTATAATTGTAAAATTGCCCGTTTGTGGATTTCGGTCAATTTACATTTGGAATTCGGAAAAACTTTCTTCGTAAAGTTGTAGAGAATTGAATTTCCTATAAAAACTCGAGATTAGAATTTTCTGATAAAAGGGCTATTTATTGTGAATTATTGAAGTTCAAACTCAAAATAATTGATTTTGGAAGTTTTAATTATTATTTTAAAGAAAAACGTTTTTTGCATTTAAGTGGGCTAACATGTGATATTAATTGCTGAAATCAGATCTTCAAAGATGGGCTAAAGAAATTTATAAAATATATTAATATTTTATTAAATTTTCGCTTTTTGTTTCTAAAGATTTTCCTATAAATAGGTGCTTAGGTTAGAATTGAAAATCACACCGTAAACTCAAGTTTTCTCTCTATATTATCGAGCGTATTCTTGTGAGTATTTTGAGTATACTTTGAGTATTGTTAGGCAGTGCAAGTGAAAGTAGATGCATCTGAAGCCAATCGTGTTTGATGATAAAGCATATACTTTTAGAATAATCTTATTCATTTATTAATAAAAAGTATTAATTTATTAAAGGCTTTTAATTATCTACATGATGTTTGTTTTATAATATGTGATAAACCCATAGTTTTAAGCAATGCTTTTAGAATAATGATGATGATCATTCTAATGAGATCTAAATTCTTAGAAAGCTTAAAACTAAAATAGTTTCCCAATCATTGGATTACTAAATTGGGGATTAGTGAATGGGATAGATTGGTACATACGTTGCTTCTTGCTCATTGGATGAGGATGATTGATCTCATGATCATTTTGTGTGGAGACACTAAAGCAAGTATGTAGGTGCTTATTAGAGAATAAGTTCAATTTAACATTGGCTCGCCAAGGAATACCTAATGGAGTTTTATTTTTCTGTCAATAGGAATTCTGTAGTGATAGTAGAAACGAATGTAATCCTTGGACTTGAGATCATCATAGTATCTTGTGTATGATGAGTTATACTTTGACTTATTCCTTAAGACCCTTAGGGTATATCAAAAGGTACGCTTGGGTATAATAAGTCAGATAATGGAGATAATGTATGATCAATAAAGAATCTACCATTTCTAATAAAAAGAGAAATGTCTATGTGATTCGATAAATGACAACCAAAGAGTCCTTGGCCATAAGGCGAATGAAATTAGAAAGGAGTTTCTAATTTGCAATATTTCGAGTCATGCATTTAAGGATCGAAATACATATAATTAAATAAAATAAGACTCGACAAAGAATTCCATGTCTTATATTTAATTGGGACATTGTATGGTGGAAGGATTGAATTGCATGCAGTAACTATTTACTCAAAGGTTCTTTAATGATTAATGTTGAAATCTATATTATCTAGAAAGTCGTTGATCGCTAGGGAGCTTTATCCCTATTGTAGAATAAATATTATTTAAATAAATTAATTATTTAATTTATTTATTTAAATAAGATTAGAATTGTTCTAATTGATTTATTCACAATAGGTTTAATATGGAGAACCTAAAGGTCACACCGTAAAAGGAAAAATAATTATTTAAGAAGTTAATGGCATAATCGTAATAATATGTTAAGTATATTTAATTTAATCTATGGTGATGAATAAATTAAATAGCTTAATATTTATTATTTAATATTTTAGAAATATTAAATATAAATTAATAAGAGGAGTCTTATTAATATTATTACAATTATTATTATTTTAATTTCTAAAAGAGTTTAGGAATTAATTTAATATAAGTACTCTCATTTATTCCTAATTGGATTAGAAAGGAAAATTAGTTAAAGGAGTTTAATTAATTATCCCTAATAAGATTAGGGAGCTTAATTAATTAAAAGAATTAATTAATTAAAACCAAATTCCTTAATTGTTAAGGTGGGTTGCTGTGACGCCCCCAAAATTAGGTATACATCACCCATCTTGGGTCGCCACTTACATGGTACAGAATTTAAATACAACTTATTAACATAAGCTGTAGGTATGCATAATACGACATAAAGCGTGAGTTTAATTACAAATATCGCCTACTAGATATTATACAAACTCAAACAAAAAGTCCTCATTACAATTATTATCACACTATTTCACGGGATAGTGAGAGGACTACTAATGCTATGTTCAGACCATCACTCGCTTCCCGACTCGTCCCAACTATATTCTCATTTCAAGAAGAAACGGTGAAAGAAAGGGTGAGCTCAACTAGCCAAAGAAGAAATATTATGACTAAGATAATGCAGAATAAATTATCAATAGTCTTCAACAATGTTAAACCGATAAAATACAATGATAAACCGGTTTAAGCTGCGTGAATACGCTGATCCATTAAAAGAGTCAAGTAGAAAATAAAGTCTACTATCTTTTAGGTTTTAAAAGGTTTTTCATCATCATTATAAATTTGAGACTCGACTTTAATAAATATTCCACATCATCGAATCACCCCCGCACTCACGGCCGAGGATATTCTTTAAGATCACGACCACAATTATTCATGCACTACGAGCCAAGAATATTTGTGTATTCATTAATGGTCATGATCACGCCAACAATCATCCATCAATGCACTACTACTAATCGAGGATTTTTACCACATCATTTGTAACATTACGGCCATGATTACAAGAATAGTCTCGGTCATAATCATACCAAGTCCATCTATGCACTCAAAGCCATGTAGATGACTTTAAAAAAAATATAAACATGAGGATGATGACAATGATATAAGAATATTTTATCCAGAATTATTAACGCCCAAATTATCAATAATATCTTTGTTTTGTAGAGTAAAATTCAAGAATGATCGGAAGAATATTTTCATGAAAAGATATTGGATGAAACGCAAATATCAAGGATATTCCACTAATTTCATGGAGTATAAGTCAAAGTTTTAACCATTTGGGTATAATAAAGAATGGAATAACAAAAGAAATCACCATGCATGCGATGAATCGCATTGCAGACGAGTTATTCCAACGAATAATAATAAATAACGGAACCAGTCGTGAAATTCACACCAAGCGAGGATGTTCCAATGTAATAATAAAGATGGAACCAGATCCGGTGTAAAACACACACGAGATAGGATATTCCAACAGAATAATAAAGACGGAACCAGTGGGTGTAAAACACATGCATGTGATGTTCCAAGCGAGTAATAATAAAGACGGAACCAGTCGGTGTAAAACACATGCATGAGGATGTTCCAAAGTAATCATAGAAGAATGTCACCAAGTATAGGGTAAACGGCGCGATACAAAAGTTATTCCAATGTAGAATAATAAGCAATGGAATAACAACAGTTTCTTCATGAATAAGAAAGAATAACACCCTTACATTTGGTAGAAGATTGAATATCTGCAAAGGTGTAGTAACAAAATACTCTTCTTCTTTCTCTTATTATTCTCTATATTTTTCTCTCTATAGCTTGAATGAATTCGTGAAAAATAATGAAGCCCTAGGCCTCTATTTATAGAAGATTTCTAGCTAAAGACTTAGTGTGAAAAGGCAAGTGGCTTCGATTTAATCGGTTTGGCCTTTTGTAATGTGAAAACGACAAGTGGTTCGGCGCGCTGAATGTGAAACGACAAGTGGTTCGACGTCTGGTAAAGGTAATTACTATTAACGAAGGTAAATACTATCGACGAAGGTAAATACTATTCACAAGGGTAATTACTATTCGACGAAGGTAAATACTATTCACAAGGGTAATTACTATCGACGAAGGTAAATACTATTCACAAGGGTAATTACTATCGATGAAGAGACTCTTAGATGATGACATACGAGCCCCCATAAAATAATCAAACTTACCACAAATCATTTTTTTTCATCAACACATATTTAATCTTTCAACAATTATTAATCATTTATAACTTGTCGTCTCAATTATTGATTTAATACTATAACATATTATATGTAGATGATCTTTGTGACAATAATTGAATCAATAATATAAGAGATATGACGCAAAGCAATTATCAGTAGCAATAATTGAGCATAAATGATGACTTCTCACGTAAGCATCAATAATCAATCTGCAGTGTACTACGCAACTACGCCAGACATCGTATTTTGTTTACCACCGGGTAGTTCAACAGCTTTTTAATGGTAACACCTCCGTAGTTATTTTTATAAAATATTTTTGTCGCTTTCTCAATCAAATAATAATTACATTTATGGGGTCCACCAATGATTGAGAGCATTGTCACGAATATTCCTAACAAAAAGAATATTCCCCGACCAAACGAATATTTTATAACAACTTGCATACTTTGCAAAATTTATAAATATTACCCACAACTATAACATTATATCAAATTTATTCCATAATATTCAAAAATAATATTTATAGAAAAATTCATCTTTATTTATAAAAGATGGGGTCTTACTGATTGTCCACACATCTATAAATAAGAGAGTCTTATTATGGGTGGTATGGGTTGTTGACTTTAACAAAGCACGTAATAATTCCAAGTTGTTGGGAGTATGCCTTTTCTATAAAGATAGAAAACTAGGGTTAGCTATAACACCCATCTTCTTGAATTTTATTCTTCCTGGTGGATCACCTCTAGAGGCCAAACATTTGGGTGGCTAACGTTGATCAAAGGAAGGAACAAAACCCCGGTGGATTCAAGGAGATCGCGAGAAATAGGAGGTGAACTCGCACTGAGGAAGCTCGTTTTCACAAGCGGTATGATTTCATAATTTCTTATTCTTCGTTTAATTAATAATTGTGCATAAAGGGTGATCGGGTATATGGTTTGTAAATTTTTTAAACTCGATTTTACACGCTTCGCATTAATTTTGCAATTTGATTGCGTTCTTGAATATTACAAACTAATAAAGTGGCATCGAGCCAAACCTTTATGCTAATTATTAATTGTTTTAATTTGATATGTATATTGATATGTGTTTAGAACAATATAATTGGGCATATTTTTATCAGATAAAATTTTCCATAAATAAAAAAAAAAAAAAAAAAAAAACGCGCAGGATATTTTTTTTTGTTTAAAACCTGCCACGCCAATTTTTTTGCAAGTGATGCACGGATTTTTTTGGCAGGAGCATCCAAGGCAGCGGAAATTAAATAAAAATAAAAGGATTCGGCAGTTTTTTTTTTTTAACCCACGTTAATTTTGCTTGGAATATTACCATACATTATATTAGTACGGTATATATATATATTATATTAGTACGGTAATGTGAATCCCACGGAAAGGAAACAAGAAACAAGCAGAATTTTTTTTTTTTAATGCAAGTGATCACTTGTATTCGGTTAAAGATTTAAAGAGGCAGTGAACGGTTATATATATATATAATATATATTACGAATATATATATACATATATATATTTTTAATTATTACATAATTAAAATAAAAGTTTATTTTAATTTTAAAATAAAAGGTTTATTTTAATATTAAAATATAAAGCTTTATTTTAATTTTAATAATTTTATAATTAAAATAAAAGGTTTATTTTAATCTTAAAATAAAAGGTTTATTTTAATATTAAAATAAAAGATTTATTTTAATTTTAAAATTAGAATTTCATGCTAACTAATTAGAGTTGGAATTGGATTCCATGATAACTAATTGGAGTTGAAATTGGATTTTATTTTTCTAAAATAAAGGAGTTTATTTGTGAATAGGAAGTAAATCCATCTTTCCTTAAATAAAGGAGTTTGTTTAGATATGAAATAAGATTTCATATTATTCAAAATAAAGGAGTTTATTTGTGAATAGGAAAGAAAATCATGTTTCCTCAAATAAAGGAATTTATTTAAATATGGAATAAGATTTCATATTATTCAAAATAAAGGAGTTTATTTGTGAATAGGAAAGAATATAAGTGTTTCCTTTAAATAAAAGATTTTTTTTTTTCTTACATGGAATTGGATTCCATAATTAATTAAAATAAAAGAGTTTATTTTAATTAAAGATTATTTTTTATACATGGAATTGGATTCCATAATTAATTAAAATAAAGAAGTTTATTTTGATTAAAGATTTTGATTAAAATAAAATAGTTTATTTTATTCAAAATTGGATAAATTAAAATAAAATAGTTTTATTTTGATTTAAATTTGGATTAAAATAAAGGAGTTTATTTTGATTCAAAAATAAATTTTATACTAACTAAATTTGCCCATTAAATGATATCAATATATATATTAAATATTTATTATTCATGAGATGAATGTTATTTATTGATGCATATGGTGATGTGTATGATAATAAATGGGATTGATTATGGACTATTGACCAATGTGATTGAATTTTATTTTAGTTGGATGCATGAATGTATGGGGTTTTATTAAATGGGAAATCTGCGTGCCTGTCTTCTCTAATTTTTTCTTAATTAAATTCTAACTCCTCCTATGTATTTCCCTTAATCTGGCGATCAAGGTTTCTATTTATTTTAAATAGTTTTGTAATAGGAATAGTTAGAATTAATTTTAAAGAATTGGAGATCAAGGAACAAGAGCGCTTGAAGACTCGTTTTGTAATGGAGCCCAGGGTTTAAATGTAATAGTTATATTTAAATATTAATTCTTGCACCCTAGGGTTTGACCTTTTCCGTTCACTTGGTGGCTCTAGTGAACCAAACTAGAATAAAAGTCCATAATCAATTCGGGTAGAATATAGTATTCTATATGCGTGCTTATACTATATATATATTATATATTATGCAAACATGCTTCGCATGTTCATTAATACGACGCCGTATTTTATATATATATGTGTAATGCCGCTTAAACAAGATGAGACAAATTAATAACAAAACCCTCAAAATTTCTTATATTAAGTCCTAAGCGTTCAAAGATATTTGGAATATCGAACGTCGCTTTCTAGCATGATAAAATTAATAGAGTATTAAATATTTAATATGAGTTTGTTGTGTCACCACAAGGCAAGTATTAAGTATTTAAGATGTTAATTTATCACATTTGATGCTTATAAAGAAAATTGAACAATATTGTTTTTTTGTTGTGTCACCACAAGGATGATATTTTTCTTTTTGAATATATGGAGTGCTAGGTCGGACTTAACTTGGATAAATTTGATTTCGGATGTGTCACCACTTGATCAAAATAATCTAAGAGGCAAAAGAAAAGGAGTTGCATAGTTGATGTAATTGACAAAAGTTGTCTACCTATTTATTTATATATAGTTTGTTGTGTCACCACAAGGCTATATACATTTGAAATGGGATCCTTATTCTCACTAGCAAATCTTTAATTAGATTTTGCCGAACTATATAAGTGAGGGTAATATAGTTTGAAGAAAATAGTGGGAGATACCAATTTAAAACAAGACCTAATTTATTTTGGTAATTAATAAAAGAATGTATGTTAAAATGTTGTTAATTACAAATTCATTTACAAAATTTTACAATGTCTTAATTACTATCACTGCGAAGCATATTAGATGCTAAATTAACCAGACTGAATTAAACGGATTGGTTAAGGAATTTGAGAATAGTTCTCATAGCTGAAATGATATCTTATGTCCTTAATACGCCTATCCTCGCAATGGTGCAGGCATAATGCCTCCGAGGAAGAGATTGCTACTTTTAGAAAGTGGCAAGATGATGCATGATTGGCTCAATGCATCATGCTCAGATCTACGAAAGAACGAGCTTCAGCCACAAGATGAAACTATGGATGCTTCCTACTATATTCCCGCACATCAAGTAGTTGATGGTGAGGAAAGTAGGATCTGATAGATATTAGATATCTAAGGAGCTCTTCCGATCTAGAATGGCCAATGGCACTATAAGATGCATAAAAAGTTCTTAACATAATCAATTTGATTGATCAATTAGACAACCGGGTTTTGTCATGGATGGAGAGTTGAGCCAAGATTTGATTTGCACTCACTCCGGACTCCTTTCACAATTGTTGTGAATTTTTCATATAAACAAGCTAGATATCAAACCTCATTTGATTTGCTTAACATGTTGAAAAATGTCGAGAGTCACTTTCCAACCAAGAAAGATCAAGTCTTCTTGGTAGGGGCCAAAGGATCTTTCAAAAGAAGAACGATTCAAAAGAAGCTAAATAGAAAGGCGTAAACAAAGGATAATAAGAACAAAATCGATACACGGATAAGCAAAGGAGTTTGCTTCCACCGCAATAAGCCCGATGGAAAGAAAGCTGCATGAAGAAGCATCTTGCAGAGGCTAACCAAAAGAAGCTTAGTGAAGTTTCAATTACAAATATAAATTTGTTCATAATTTAAAATAAATTTTTCTTTAAGTCAAGGTTCTACTTGGGTATTGGATACCGACTTTGGTTATCATAAATATAGATTTATGAAGGGACCAAACAGAAGTAGAAAGCTAAACTAAAGTAAGTAATCCTATGTGTTTTAAATGAAGCAAAGGTTGCTGCATTAGCCATAGAAACTTATAGTTTAGCAATCACTACGTGCAAATCTATTAAGTCAATAAGTTGTTATTGTATTCTTGTTCTTGTTAAAAAATATTATTTCCATTTTATTGTTGGACAATGAAATCTTTGGTATTATAATTAAGAACAATTGTTGTTCTATTTATAATAATAATGTTTTGTATAGAACTGGAATATTACTTAATAAATTTTGTATACTTGACTTACATAAAAATTATTTTGCAAATTGAACAAACTAGTATAAGAAAAGGAGATGATCATTCAAAGAGTTGAATGTGTGTATTTGCTAAAATACAAGTGTGAATTATTTGAAAGGTTCAAAGAATTCAAAAGTAAAACAAATTGGCAAAGTATTAAGATTCTTTGATTAGATCAAGGAATAAATACTTGTGCAATAAGTTTCTAGATCATCTCAAATAGTTTTCTCATAATGGACACATCCTGATATGCAATAATTGATTGATGTATCCGAATGAAAAATCGTACCTTGTTGGACATGGTGTGGTCCATAATGATTTTTACCGACATTCCAAAGATCCTTCCGGGATAATGTCTTAGAAATGGTCGATATCTCATTTAAAATGGTAACCTCAAAATCCGGCCCAAGACTCCATAAAAGTTATGGATGCGGGGAGGATTCCTAATCTTAAGTATGTTAAGATAAGGGTTCCAACTTATGTGAAAAGGTTTCAAAAGGATAAGTTTGGGACAAGATTTGACAAGTGTCGATTTGTGGGACATCCTAAAGTAAGTTTAGGGTATATGTTCTATAATTCTACTTAAGAAAAGGTGTTTGTTCTGAAACACGCCGCCTTCTAAGATAAAGGCGTTTATCATTCAAGGGCTAGTGGGAGGATAATAGATCTTCAAGAGTTTAAGAACCACAAAACACTATAAGTCAAATAAGAGGAAACGTAGATAGACTCTATTGTACCACAACCAATCAGAATCGGAATAAGCAAGAAGATACCAGGAGGTATGGATTCATCATAGATGATGATGATGAGGTACGATCATGTAAGATGATGATCCAGAGTTACATACGATGAGGTAAGAGTTCTAGTGTGTACAAAAGGGTCAATTGGGGAGCGTCGTGAAATTTCTAGTATTATATGTTGATATACTACGGATGAGGAATTACATACCAATGCTACAATCAAGAAAGATAAAGTTGTCTAAACAATCCTCCATGAATGATTTGGAAGAGTATCTTAATTGGGGATATAAATCTATATAGATAGATTTAAAAGGATGCTCAACTTAACCCAAGGAACGATATTCATTTGATGCTAAAGTCGTTTAGCATGGCAAACTCAAGAGATGTCTCATGTTGATGAGCTATGGAGTGTATCTCTTAATAGTCCCCACGAGACTCTTGAAAAAGAGAGGTCGCATGAGTGATTATCATGTATACAATGAAATATACGATGAGACGATGTCGATCGGTCATATTCGGAGAAGTTCACTATGAATTAGTGAAAAACATCTTAAAGTGTTTAACCCAAGCACTAAGGATGTGATCATATTCATGGTGGGTCTTAATTAAAACTAGAGGGCTTAATGACTCAAGTTTTTCGTATGCACCAAGATGACGTAAAATCCACTTTAAGGTAAAGCGTTATCTTGCATAGTGGTGCGTTGAATCGAAAGGTTCCAAGCAAAGAAAGAGTTCTTTGGTTTAGTAATAAAGACAAAGTATATAGCTATAAATGAAGTCGCAAGTTGATTGTTTGGATTAAAAGTTCATTACGTAACTAGAATAGTTCCTAAGTCTCATCTTGGATCTAAAACATGTGTTGTGGCACTTTCATTTGATTATAAGAATCATTGAAAGATGGGAAATCACTATAGAGATGGTGGACTCTCAAGAACAACATTACATATCCATTAATTAAAGCTTATCCAACAAACAGGATAATCGTCGCTTAGAGAAGAAGAGTATAAGATACCATGACTATTGGCTTTTAGTGCAAGTGGGAGATTGAAAGTAGTATGCATACAAGCCAATCATGTTTGATGATAAAGCATATACTTTGTAACAATCTTATTCATTTATTAATAAAAAGTATTAATTTATTAAAGGCTTTTAATTATCTACGATGATCTTTGTTTTATAATATGTGATAAACCCATAGTTTTAAGCAATGCTTTTAGAATAATGATGATGATCATTCTAATGAGATCTAAATTCTTGTAAAGCTTAAAACTAAAATAGTTCCCAATCATTGGATTACTAAATTGGGGATTAGTGAATCCGGATAGATTGGTACATACGTTCTTTGCTTCATTGGATGAGGATGATTGATCTCATGATCATTTGTGTGGAGACACTAAAGCAAGTATGTAGGTGCTTATTAGAGAATAAGTTCACCGAACGTGGCTCGCTAATGAATACCTAATGGAGTTTTATTTACTCGTCAATAGGAATTCTCAGTAGTGATAGTAGAACAGGTAATCCTTGGACTTGAGATCATCATAAGATCTTGTGTATGATGAGTTATACTTTGACTTATTCCTTAAGACCCTTAGGGTATATCAAAGGGTACGCTTGGGTATAATAAGTCGTATACGGAGATAATGTATGATCAATAAAGAATCTACCACTTTAATAAAAGAAGAGAAATGTCCTATGTGATTCGATAAATGACAACCCAAGAGTCCTTGGGTTAAGGCGTAATGAAATTAGAAAGGAGTTTCTAATTTGCATTATTCGAGTCATGCATTTAAGAGTCGAAATACATATAATTAAATAAAATAAGACTCGATAAAGAATTCCATGTCTTATATTTAATTGGGACATCAGTATGGTGGAAGGATTGAATTGCACTTTAGACTATTTACTCAAAGGTTCTTTTATGATTAATGTTGAAATCTATATTATCCGGGAAAGTCGTTGATCGCTAGGGAGGCTTATCCCTATCAGAGAATAAATATTATTTATTTAAATAAATTAATTGTTTAATTTATTTATTTAAATAAGATTAGAATTGTTCTAATTGATTTATTCACAACCGGTTTAATATGGAGAACCTAAAGGGTCACACCATAAAAGGAAGAATAATTATTTAAGAAGTTAATTGCATAATCGTAATAATATAGTTATGTATATTTAATTTAATCTATGGTGATAGAATAAATTAAATAGCTTAATATTTATTATTTAATATTTTAGAAATATTAAATATAAATTAATAAGAGGAGTCTTATTAATATTATTACAATTATTATTATTTTAATTTCTAAAAAAGAGTTTAGGAATTAATTTAATATAAGTACTCTCATTTATTCCTAATTGGATTAGGAAGGAAAATTAGTTAAAAGAGTTTAATTAATTATCCCTAATAAGATTAGGGAGCTTAATTAATTAAAAGAATTAATTAATTAAAACCAAATTCTTAATTGTTAAGGTGGGTCACTTTGACGCCCCAAAATTGGTATACATCACCCATCTTGGGTCACCACTTACATGGTATGTAATTTAAATACAACTTATTAACATAACTGCTGTGGTACAATACGACATAAGCTGTGAGTTTAATTACAAATATCGCTTCTACTAGATATTATCAAGTCATAAGTTCAAATAATTGATTTTTGGAAGTTTTAATTATTATTTTAAAGAAAAACGTTTTTGCATTTAAGTGGGCTAACATGTGATATTAATTGTTGAAATCAGATATTCAAAGATGGGCTAAGGAATTTTTATAATATATTAATATTTTATTAAATTCTTCGCTTTGGTGTTCTAAAGATTTTTCTATAAATAGGTACTTAGGTTAGAATTGAAAATCACATTTAAATCAAGTTTTTTCTCTCTATATTATCGGTTTATTCTTGTGAGTATTTTGAGTATACTTTGATTATTGTTAGGCGATTGTAAGTTCCTTCAAAGACTATACCCGATATATTCAAATTAGAAGTCTTAATCTTTCGAGGTAAGGATGTTATTTTTTCTCAAATGATATTATTTCTTCAATATCATTATCTTTGAAATATTAGTTGGAACTTTTTATCAAATTTGGAAACTTTTTTTCACGTATGGGGTTCTTATTCATGAGTTACTATATTCACGAGTTACTATTCATGAGTTACTATTTAAAGTATTATTCATTGAAGTACTATTCATGAAGCGTGAAGATGTTTTTATGGAATTTCTATCTTTTGGTGTTTGAGTTATTCTTATTCACGATATAAGACTATTCACGATACTCTGACTGCTCATTCATCGAAAAATAAAATTTCTTCTTTTGTTCAAAATATCTATTCGGATACTAGCTTTGATTGTATCCATGTTTTGATCATTCTTGAATTTTACACCACTATGATTATTTTTGAGGTATTTTTGAACATGGATAAAAACAAAGTACTAATCCTTAATCCTTAATCCTTGTCATTTTGTTTCAATCGGATTCGCTTTTTTAAAAAATATTTTTCATCATCCTCGGTCTTAAATGATGATATTATTGAATATCTTTGCCCGTAGTGCAAAAGATGAATGATTTCGAAGAATATCTTTGGGTCAGAAGTGCAAAGATGATGAGCAGTGTTTAGATGAATACTTGATTAATCGATGAATATCTTTGGCTTCAGAGTGCAAAGATGAATATTTGATTCTAGATGTATATTGATTGATGTTACAGGATAAAAGATAGACGATGAACTTTTAAATTCATACATAGAAGATAGTAGTTTGCATTCTCTACTTAACTCTTCTAATGAATTATTATTTTCACATGCGAATATTGATTTAAAATTTGTTATCTATTGTATTCTATTAGATTTTCCCCGTTGAAGACTAACGGTAATTTGTTGTATATTATCTTAGTCATAATATTCTTTTTATCGGGCTAGTTGAGCTCACCCTTTCCTTTTTGTTCCATTTTTCTTCTCGGGGAGGAGTAATATAAGAAGATTTAGTGGGGTATGGAATGAAGGTTTTAGAAAGGATTGTTTAGTAGTCCTCACCATTTTTGTAAAATAATGTATCAATAAATGTGATGAGGATTTATTTGAGTATAGATATTGTCTAGAAGATAATATTTGTATTCAAACTCACGCTTTTTATCGTTGTAATAATAAAGTTGTAGTTATTTCACACCATGTATTGACAACTCGTAATAGGTGATGTATACCTATTTTGGGGCGCCACAATTGGTATCGAGCTTAGGATATGATCTCCTGGCGGAGATCGGGAATAGAACTAGGAGGGAGAGACGAGTAAATCCTTCGCGCCAAGTGTGTCCTACCTAAGCTTATTTTTTAGTTGGTCAAGATATATAGGATATTATGTGATATATTGATTTCCTTAATTAACCCCTTGTTTTATGACAAAGATTTGAGAATGTCGATCGAGAATATTAACAATGAAAATGAGACCGTGGAGAAGTCTCAGACTCACCAACGAGGAGAACGCAACAGGCCGGCAATGTTCCTCCCGTGAACAACACCACCGAAAGCGATGATGAACGCAAGGATGTTTAGAAGCTTTTGCATAGCTCACGCAAAATCGCACGAGGAGACTCGTGTTCAAAATCTGAGGAGGAAATGATAGCAATTCACGGGTTGTCACACAGCAAGCGATTCAAAGAGTTGGGACCACCAGAATTTAAGGGAAAGCCGATCCGATCATGGCGGAAACACGGGTCAAACAAATTACCAAGATATTCGATGTCTTGGGATGCACGGAGAACAGAAGGTTCCATTCGCCACCTTTATGTTCCGTGGGAGGCAGATCATCGGTGGGAGTCTCGTGAAGCGCACTCCATCCACAAGACTCAAAGATGTCTTGGGAAACGTTTCAGAACTATTTAATGACAAATACTTTCCGAAAGTGTTCATTCATATGAAGGAAGTGGAGTTCATCAGATTAGAGCAAAACAACACGACGGTGTCTCAAAGACGAGACAAAGTTTTGCAGAGTTATCCGTGTTCAGACCTCATTTGGTGGAGAATGAGGAACGATGACGCGGATGTTTCTTAGAGGTTTGAAACCCAAGATACGCCAAGATCTCATTTCTCATAAACTTTTCTCTCTATTCAGATGTCAGAAAATGTGGCTCAATTATTAGAAGCGAGATAACGAGTACGGCCAACCCGAGGACCATAACCGTGGATCGCATCGTAGAGATAGCGGTCAATGTAATAATAATAACCAAATGGAGAAAGAAAACAGACGGACAAAATGGTAACCACTCCGGTGGTAATCATGGCCATGAAAAAATAAGAAGAAGCGAGTCAGAGGAGATTTTTAAAAGAGGAGATTTAACAACTAATTATATGAAGACGGCAAACCAAGCAAAGAATCGGTTCTAAGGGAGGAGAACGACCACCCATTATATGCTATAAATGCGAAAGAGGGACATATCACCCAAACCGCCCACAACAGCTCAAGGTATGCTATAATTGTGGAAAGGAAGGACATATCGCCGAGATCAGACGCAGAATAAACCTAGTTCAATGGGGACGGTGACTCAAAAGATTGTCCCGTAAAAGTCAAAGTCAACGATTCCGGAAGAAAGTTTTTGTTGTGGATCGGTCAAAATGCGAGGAACCCAAACGAGGTGATCACGGTAAGCTATTTATAAATTCTCGCGAAGTTTATACCTTACGTGATACCGGCATACCCATTCATTTATCTCTCCCGCTTGTGCTCAACGTTTAAACTCGACTCCGAGAAATTAGACTTTGACCTATCGTGGAAACTCCGTTAGAGAAACTTTCATCACATCCATCGCTTATAAATCTTGTTTGATTCAAGTTGGCACCATTACCTTACCATTGACCTTATCTCTTTAAAAATACTTGCTTTTGATGTGATTTTAGGGATTGATTGGTTAACTACTCATCATGCCAAAATTGATTGTTTTCGTAAGGTTGTTAGTTTTCATATTCCTAACCAACCCGTTGTATTTAATTCAAGCAACTAAACCATTAAAATCAATCACCGTCATATCTAATCATAAAGCTATTCGCTTATTGAAAAAACGGATGTCAAGATTTCTTAGCCCATGTTATGGATTTGAATAAAGACACGCCAAATTTGAATAATATTCCCGTTGTTATCGACTTTCCCGACGATTTCAAGAACTTCCTGGCCTACCCCCGTAACGTGAAGTTGAATTCTTTATTGATCTTGAACCCGGTACAAAGCCCATTTCTAAAACCCCATATCGAATGGCTCCTATTGAACTTCAGGAGTTAAAGGTCCAACTACGAGAATTGTTGGACATCGGCTTCATTCGCCCCTAAGACATCTCCTCGGGGTGCTCCTGCTTTATTTCAGAAAGAAGAAAGACGGAGTATGCATTTTTGTATCGACTATCTGGAATTGAACCATGTCACCATCAAGAATAGGTATCCTCTACCTCGTATTGATGACTTGTT
This sequence comes from Panax quinquefolius, assembly GCA_020205615.1. Lineage (NCBI taxonomy): Eukaryota > Viridiplantae > Streptophyta > Magnoliopsida > Apiales > Araliaceae > Panax > Panax quinquefolius. Next base: position 102,478 of record JAINUW010000607.1, read on the forward strand.
TGACCAAATAAGTAAGGGGCACAATTCTTTTCAAAAATCGATCTTCATTCTCGGATATCATCAACCAAGATTAGAATCGAGGATATTCCAAAGACCGCCTTCGTAACTCCCCAGATGGGCATTATGAATTCTTAGTCATGTCTTTCGGATTGACTAACTAATGCTCCCCGCGGCTTTCATGGATATGATGAACCGAGTATTCAATGAATATTTGGATCGATTTGTTGTTGTCTTTATTGATGACATCCTTATATATTCCAAAAGTCGTGAAGATCATGAGCACCATTTGAAGTCGGTACTCCAAAGGCTTCGTGAAAACAAACTATATGCCAAATTGAAGAAATGCGAGTTCGCTCGAGGAAGTAGCATTCCTTGGGCACGTGGTGTCAAAACATGGAGTATCTATTGATCCGGCCAAGATCAAGCAATACAAAGTTGGGAGCAACTAAAAGTCGGTGGATCAAGACGTAGCTTTTTGGGCTTATTGGTTATTATCTGAGATTCGTGGAAGGGTTTTTCTAATCGCTACTCCATTAACTCGCCTAACTCCTAAGGATACAAAATTCGTTTGGAGTGAAGAACGCGAGAAGAGTTTCCAAGAGCTTAAGAGGAGACTTATTTTAAGACTGTTTCTAACAATACCATCCGGTTCGGATGGATTTGTTATCTACAAATGATGCTTCGTGCAAAGGGTTAGGATGTGTTCTCATGCAACGGGAAAGTCATAGCCTATGCCTCGCGACAACTTAAAGAGTATGAGAGGAATTATCCTACTCATGATCTAGAGTTGGCAAAGCAAATGTTGCGCGCTTAAAAATATGGAGGCACTATCTATATGGGGAGAAAGTGGAGATATATTCGCACCATAAAAGCCTTAAATATTTCTTCACTCAAAAAGAACTCAACACGCGGCAAATGACGCTGGCTCGAGCTATTGAAAGACTACGCACCACACTATTCAATACCATCCCGGAAAAGTTTAACGTGGTAAATGACGCTATTGAGTAGAAGATCATATGCGGAACGAAAGCGATGATGTCAAGTATAATGACAGAGCCAACTTTAATAGAAAAAGTTAAGGTCGCTTCAAGCCACCAATCTTGAGCCGATGATGCGTATGAAGAAGAAAGTACAAGAAGGAGCTATTCCTAAGTTTAGAATCGATGAAGAAGGAATACTTGAGTCCACTCTAGACTTTCAGGTTCCTAACGACTGATTTGAAGTACAAGATTATGATGGAGGCACACAATACACCATTTGCAATCCATCTCGAAGTACTAAAATGTATCGTGATCTTCGACATACATTTTGGTGGAACAATATGAAGAGAGAGATTGCAAAGTTTATCTCAATGTGTTTAACTTGTCAACGCAGTAAAAAGTGAGCATCCGGTACCTAAGGGTCCGTCAGAACCACTTGAGATTCCGAAATGGAAGTGGGAACACATTACCATGGATTTCATTACACGGGTCTTCCTACGGTTTCTCAAGGCATCAATGCTATTTGGGTTATTGTTGATAGATTAACCAAGTCCGCTTCATTTCTTGCCGACACGGAGACTTATTCACTGAACGCCTTGCTAGTATGTGACGTGAATGAGATTGTGAGGTTGCATGGCATGCCTCAGATCCATAGTTTCGGATCGTGACCCAAGATTCACTTCAAGATTTTGGGTTAGCTTGCAAAAAGCTATGGGCACGGATCTACGATTTAGTTCTAAGATACCATCCTCAAACCAGACGGACAATCGAAAGGACTATTCAAACTCTCAAGATTTATTAAGACTCGTGGTCCTAGACTTCAAGGGGTTGCTGATAAGTATTTACCATGGTGGAATTCTCCTACAACAATAGTTATCGTGCAAGTATAGGTGTGGCTCCATTCAAGCATTATATGGACGAAAATGTCGCTTCTCCAATATGTTGGGATGAGGTGGGTGAAGCAACATTGTTGGGACCCGAAGTTAAGACGTATGACTCACCGAAAAGATTCAAATGATTCGACAACGATACAAACCAAGCACAAGATCGACAAAAGAGTTATGCGGATCTTCATCGAAAAGGACGTGGAATTTAGTGTGGGGATCATGATTGTCATGAAGTTGTTCCATGGAAAGGAGTTACAAGATTTGGGAAGAGAGGAAAGCTCAATCCACGCATTTATGGTCCATTTCAAATTTTCGACCGAGTAGGAAATGTAGCCTATAGACTTCTGTTACTCTCCAAGTATGTCTCGTGTTCATAATGGGTTTCATATATCCGCATCTTCGTCAGAATATGTGAAAGACCCCAACCACGTTATAGTAATTAGAACGGACGAAATAACCAAGACTTAACGTATGAGGAGGTATTCACAAGATCTTGGATAGGAAGGAGCATGTCCCACGCCAAGAAAGGTCATACCACAAGTTAAAGTTTTGTGGAGGAATCATGCTATAGAGGAAATGACCGGGAATTGGAAACTAAATGAAAGCGAGGTATCCTCACCTTTTCAAACACTGTGTACGACGCCAATTTCGAGGACTAAATTTCATAAGGAGGGAGGTCAGTAAGACCCCAACTTATTATTAATGAAATTTAATTTTCTATTTATTATTTTGAAATAAGAAGGGTTGATGTGATTAATGTGGATAGTTAGGGTAAAATACGCAAATATTTCAAAATAAGCAAAGTGGTTATAAAATATTCATCATTGTCATTTGGGAATATTCGTTTGGTCGTGGAATATTCGTGATCGTCGGGAATATTCAGACGACGCAACAGCAGCCCATGTGTGGGCCCCATAACGGAAAGCGATTGGATGAAGAAAACGACAAATATAAGTTGGTTAAAAAAAAACTAACAGTAGTTGTTATCAGTTAATATCGTTAAAATACTCTGTGGTTAAAAAACACAAGAAGACACCAGATTCGCACCAATTATTGATTCTTACGTAGAAGAAGGCACTACTCAATAATGGTTATGAATTATCGCTCAAAGATTTTATCGAGTTAATAATTGTCGCGTTGATATTTTATATTATTGTTGTTTCAATAATTGTCATTACACAATATTTTTCATTATCAAGCAATAATTCATATTATCCGAATAATATTATTAGATAACATTATTGGCAATGTCTAGAAAGTTCATCTAAGGAGAGGTTTGGTCACCTAATCATGGCCAAGAAGGAGAAATTTTTATCGAAAGCCCCTCTTCAGGGGAACCGCCTGGTTGTCAATAATGATATTCTCGTAATATTATTTGTGAATAATTAATTATTGATTCATATGATGAGGAAAATATTAATTTTATGTGGATATAGATGGAGAAAATTTTAATGTGACAATTGTTGAAAATTGAAATTTTATCTTTTCTCGATAAAATAATTCATTTAAATATATTATTATATTTTAATAATATAATAATGGTGATATTTTTACAACTAATGTGGGATATATGAGTATACGAGGAGGAAGAATATTTTTGTTGCAATAAATGTTTAAAACATGTTAAACATGCTCTGTGGACCCCATTTATCGATCGAAATTTGATTATATAACTTTGTAAAATTGCCCGCTTGTGGATTTTTGGTCAATTTCTGTTTGGAATTTGAAAAACTTTCTTCCGCAAAGTTGTAGAGAATTGAATTTCCTATAAAAACTCGCGTAGATTCGAATTTTTCTGATAAAAGGGCTATTTATTGTGAATTATGAAGTTCAAGTTCAAATAATCGATTTTTGGAAGTTTTAATTATTATTTTAAAGAAAAACGTTTTTTTTTTTTGCATTTAAGTGGGCTAACATGTGATATTAATTGTTGAAATCAGATCTTCAAAGATGGGCTAAGGAAATTTATAATATATATTAATATTTTATTAAATTTTTCGCTTTGTGTTCTAAGCATTTTCCTATAAATAGGTGCTTAGGTTAGAATTGAAAATCACACCGTAAATCAAGTTTTCTCTCTATATTATCGAGCGTATTCTTGTGAGTATTTTGAGTATACTTTGAGTATTGTTAGATATGCAAGCAAGTTCCTTCAAAGACTATACCCTAGATTCAAAATTTAAGTACTAATCTTTCGAGGTAAGTGGATGTTATTTTCTTCTCAAATGATATTATTTCTTCAATATCATTATCTTTCAAATATTGGTTGGAACTTTTTATCAAATTTGGAACTTTTTCATGCTTGGGTTTATTCATGAGTTACTATTCACGAGTTACGAAAGTTTATTTGAAGTTACTATTCACGAGTTACTATTCATTTAAAGTACTATTCTATCACGTAAGCGTGAAGATGTTTTTTATGGAATTTCTATCTTTTGGTGTCTGAGTTATTATTCACGATACTAGACTATTCACGATATCTAAGACTATTCAATAAAAAATAAAATTTCTTCTTTTTGTCAAAATATCTATCTATTGGATACTAGCTTTGATCAGATCCATGTTTTGATCATTCTCGAATTTTACACCACTATGATTATTTTTGAGGTATTTTTGAACATGGATAAAACAAAGTACTAATCCTTAATCCTTAATCCTTGTCATTTTGTTTCAATCGGATTCGCTTTTTTAAAAAATATTTTTCATCATCCTCGCCTTAAATGATGATATTATTGAATATCTTTGGCTCAGTAGTGCAAAGATGAATGATTGAAGAATATCTTTCGTCAGTAGAAAAGATGAACAGTGTTTAGATGACAGTGTTTATACGACTAATCGATGAATATCTTTGGCTCAGAGCAAAAGATGAATATTTGATTCCGTATGTATATCGATTGATGTTACAGGATAAAAGATAGACGATGAACTTTTAAATTCATACATGTAAGATAGTAGTTTGCATTCTCTACTTAACTCTTCTAATGAATTATTATTTCGCCATAATATTGATTTAAAATTTGTCATTCTATCAGATTCTATTAGATTTTTTCCCCGTCAAGACTAACGGTAATTTGTCAGATATTATCTTAGTCATAATATTCTTTTATCGGGCTAGTTGAGCTCACCCCTTTCCTTTTTGTTCCATTTTTTTCTCGAGAGGGAGAATATATACGAAAGTATTAGCCTGGGGTATGGAATGAAGGTTTTAGAAATGATTGTTTAGTAGTCCTCACCATTTTTGTAAAATAATGTATCAATAAATGTGATGAGGATTTATTTGAGTATAGATATTATCTGTAAGATAATATTTGTATTCAAACTCACAGCTTTATCGTTGTAATAATAAAGTTGTAGTTGTTTTCACGTGTTTTGACATAGGTGATGTATATTCGACAACTCGTGGAATACCCGTTGGTTGATAATATACCTATTTTACGGGGCGCCACTCAATAATTGTTACGATGAATTACTATTCAGTATTTTATTTTATTGATTCAATAATTCTTTGCATTGATATTTTATATTATCGTTGTTTCAATAAATTGTCATTACATAGTATTTTCCATTATCGGTTGCAATAATTCATATTATCCGAATAATATTATTGGATAACATTATTGAGAATGTCTAGAAAGTTACGCTTCTAAGGAGAGGTTTGGTCACCTAATCAAGGCCAAAGAAGAGAGATCCTTATCATTGGAAAGCCTTCTTTCCTGAGGAGCGGCACTGGTTGCCAGATGTGATGATTGTAATATTATTTGTGAATAATTAATTATTGATTTATATGATGAGGAAAATATTGATTTTATGTGGATATAGATGGAGAAAATTTTTAATGTGACAATTGTTGAAAATTAATATTTTATCTTTTTCTCGATAAAATAATTCATTTAAATATATTATTTTAATAATATATTAACGGTGATATTTTTACAACGAATGTGGGATATATGAGTATATGAGGAGGAAGAGTATTTTGTAACATTAAATGATTAACACATGTTTTGTGTGTCGGTGGACCCCATTTATCGATCGAAATTTGATTATAACGTAAAATCGCCTGCTTTTGTGAATTTCGGTTAATTCGTTTGGAATTTGGAAAACTTTCTTCTCGCAAAGTTGTAGAGAATTGAATTTCCTATAAAAATGGCGAGATTCGAATTTTCTGACAAAAGGGCTATTTATTATGAATTATTGAAGTTTTGAGTTCAAATAATTAATTTTGGGAGTTTTAATTAATTATTTTGAGAAAAACGTTTTTGGTGAGTTTGTGAACCTCATTTAACATGTGCTATGGCTGAAATCAGATTTCAAAGGTGGGCTAAGGAATTTTATTTATAAATAATATTATTATATTCAATTTTCTACTTTTGGTGTTCTAAGCAATTTCTATAAATAGGGTGCTTAGGTTAAAATTGAAAATCACACTGTAAACTCAAGTTTTCTTTCTATATTATCGAGCGTATTCTTGTGAGTATTTTGAGTATACTTTGAGTATTTGCTATATACGCTGCAAGTTCAAGTCATAGCTTATATCCAAGGTTTCAATTTAAAATCTTGTCTTTTTCGAGGTAAGTGGATGTTATTTTCTTCGAAATGATATTATTTCTTCAATTTCATTATGTTTGAAATATTGGTTGGAACTTTTATCAAATTTTGAACTTTTTCACGCTTCTGGGGTTACTATTCATGAGTTCTTATTCACGATTTACTATTCATGAGCGAGTTCTTATTCACGAGTTATTATTCACGAGTACTATTAAGTAAGCGTGAAGATGTTTTTTTTGTGAAATTTCTATCTTTTGGTGTCAGTAGTTACTATTCACGATACTGGCCTTTATTCACGATATCTGACCTTTACTATTCACGATCACTAAGACTATTCAATAGAAAAATGAAATTTCTTCTTTTCGTCGAAAATATCTATTATGGATACTAGCTTTGATTGTATCCATGTTTTGATCATTCTTGAATTTTACTTCAAGATGATTATTTATGAAGTATTTTGAAACTCGGATTGTTTAAAGTACGAATCCATAATACTTGTTCTTTTTGTTTCTTTGGATTTCGTTTTCTTTGAAATATTTTTCATCATCCTCGGCCCTAAATGATGATATTATGAATATCTTTGGCCCACAGTAGTGCAAAGATGAATGATTTCTTGATGAATATCTTTGGCCCATAGTGCAAAGATGAGCAGTGTTGAGATGAATGATTTCTTGATGAATATCTTTGGGCCGTAGTGCAAAGATGAGCAGTGTTGAGATGAACACGACGGTCGATTAATATCTTTGGCCCAGTAGTGCAAATATGAAGCAGTGTTTAGATGAACATGATTAATCGATGAATATCTTTGGCCTCAGAGTGCAAAAGATGAATATTTGATTCCGGATGTATATTGATTGATGTTACAGGATAAAAGATAGACGATGAACTTTTAAATTCATATATGAAGATAGTAGTTTGCATTCTCTACTTAACTCTTCTAATGAATTATTATTTTCGCTGCCAATATTGATTTAAAACTTGTTGTCTATTGTATTCTATTAGATTTTTTTCCTGTTGGAGACTAACGATAATTTGTTGTATATTATCTTAGTCATAATATTCTTTACTGGGCTAGTTGAGCTCACCCTTTTCCTTGTTGTTCCATTTTTCTTCCTGTGAGGCGAGAATGTAGTAGAGACTTAGTGGGGTATGGAATGAAGGTTCTGTAGAGAGTTGTTTAGTAGTCCTCACCATTTTTATAAAATAATGTATCAATAATTATGATGGGGATTTATTTGCGTGTGGATATTGTCTAAATGGCAATATCTGTATTTAAACTCACAGCTTATATGTTGTAATAATAAAGTTGTAGTTATTTCGTACCATGTATTTGGCGACTCGAGAATGGGTTGGATGGAATGGACCTATTTTGGGGGCGCCACATGGAATATTTATTAAAGTCGAGTCTCAAATATAACAATGATGAAAAACCTTTTAAATCATAAAAGATAGTAGATTTTATTTTCTACTTGACTCTTTTTAATGGATTCTTGGTTCATTGTAGTTAAACTTGATGTTCATTATATTTTATCGGTTTAACATTTGTTGAGGCTAATGATAATTTATTCTCGCATTATCTTAGTCATAATATTTCTTCTTTGGGCTAGTTGAAAGCTCACCCTTTTCTTTCATTGTTCTCTTGAAATGAGAATATAGTTGGGACGAGTTGGGAAGCGGAGTAATGGTCCGAGAGGATAGCATTAGTAGTCCTCACCATTATTACGTGAAATAGTGTGATAATAATTGTAATGAGGACTCCTTTTGAGTTTGTATAATATCTAGTGAACAATATTTGTATTCAAACTCACGATTTATGTCGATTGCATACCTTACGCTTATATTAGTAAGTTGTATTTAAATTTTGTACCATGTATCTGACTACCCAAGATGGGTGATGTATACCTAATTTTAGGGGCGTCACACATAGATAATGAGATTTGTCTTAAATTTTGAACGGCTCATATAATTTATTAGGATGAGCGGAAAATTCAAAATCAATTGTATTTTATTATATAGATATATATTGATAATTAAATGTAACATGGTGTCGGCAATTTTATAATGGTTTTGGTTGGTAACGAGTCAATTATGAGTTAATCATTTAATATTTTCTATTATGCTTGTTTTATTTATTTACATCAAATAGTTGTTCTAACATAATATATAACGTATACATGTTAAACTCTTCGTATTATGTGCATCTATAATTTTTAAGTACTTACATTTGTGTATATATATCAATATAATCTTACTAAACTATTAACCTATAAGTAAGGCTGTAAATGAACCAACACAGTTCGAGCTCGATTCGGGCTCGACTCGAAAGCGAGACTCGGATTCGTTAATAATATGATCCAAATCTGAGCATTAAAAATAGTTCGAATAAAAATATAAGTAGAATATAAGCAAGGTTATACTCGATTCGTTTAAGATTCAAACTACTCGATTTTTTTATTGTGTTTCGATACATACTCGGTTAATACATATTCGATTTGATGTTCGATACATTCTCTTATAATATATACAAATTTAAATCAAATTAGGATAATTAGTTATTATTTTGTTTTGTTTTTAATTTTAATTGTTATTTTATATTTGTAAATTGTAATAATAAATATATTTTCTCATTTTAAAGTAAAATAACAAATTTAATTTATAATTATATTTATTATAAAACTAGTTATTATGTGGAGACTCAAATTCGAGCTTGAATTTGAAGCTCGTGAGTAGTTTGAATAAATATTCGAGTCGAGTCGGATCGAATTCGAGTAATAAATATTCGAGCCGAGTCGAATCTGAGTAGGATTTTTCAAATATAATTTGAATTCGAGTACGAATTTATCATTTTGAGTCGAATTTGAGTAGCTTTCTGTTCGCTTCGGTTTTACTCGTTTACACCCTTACCTATAAGTATATACATACATTTATTTAAAAATATGTACAATATTTTAGTTTATGCGAATGTATATCATTAGCTATTGTTTAAATTAATTTATCTTGGGACGGGATAAATTGTCATACCTAATCCTTACCAAAAAAAATTGGAAAAAATATTTTGTCGCTTACCTTAATGTAATTTTTATTGGAAAAATACTACATTTTAATAACTCGTATTTTTTTCGTTAAGAGGTATGGAATTTCGCTAAAAGGTGGGAATTGTTTAGTAAAAAAAAATCATCTAAATATCTCTAAATCGTTAAGATATAAAATTAAATTTAAAAATCCTCTTGCATCAAATCTTTCGATCTGAACATCTGTAAACAACTAATTTACCGTCGGTATGTTATTTGTTCTTTTAAATTTGATGATAGACACAAAAATAGTAATGAAATTTAAAAATGTAAGACAACAATAATAACTAGTGGTAAGGTTATAAGTATGATATTAAATATAGATAATACTATTTTAAAATTAAATAAAAGAAGAAAAAAAAAATTCTTTTAAATTTTAAAGCCTGAGAGACATTTTGTGTCATTATATAGATATACTAGTTGTGTCTCGTGTCTCCGACAATGTATGAACGGTGGGATTTATTCAAACTTTGAACGGTTCAGATGATTTATTGAGTGAGTGATAAATTTAAAATTATTTGTATTTTATTAGATAGAATTAAATAGATATATATAGATAGATTATTAATAAAAGAGAATTTCCCCGTATTAAAAATTCCCAGTTCCCAATCGACAAAAACAAAAAAAAGGACAAATTCTACCACGGCGGCCCTCCTATCCCATATAAATTCCCAGTTCTTCTGCACAGACGAAGTAACGCCAGCTCCGAGAGGGAAAGCTTGTATGTGACTCTCTTCAGATGAATGATCACTAAACTTATAATTATATATATACTATTTATATATATCATATATCGAACCCTAGAATCCGTTTGTTCTGAACCGAAATCAGGTTCAATTTGCACTCATCCACCGAATCAGTAGCTCCAGTTCAGTTACTTTTAACTCAAAAGCACCAGTCGTGAAGCAACGGTACTTAAAACCCTAGAAAACAATTCAACCTCAACAACTTTATCACTCCATCAAAAAACTAGGGTTTCTTCCAACATGAGTCCGATCCAGAATTTCGAGCAACATGCTCGGCACCTCATCGGACCCGACCTCGGTACTCCGTCTATCTTTCCATCTATATGTATATTCATTTTATATAGTTTTTCGCGTTTTTATGTTCATGTGTATATGTTTATTTTGTGTGTTTTTGGTGCAGCAATTCAAATGAGGCTTCAAATGGCAATGGAGGTTCGGGAAAGTTTAGAGATTACTCACACAGGGGAGTACTTGAATTTCCTTAAATGTTACTTCAGAGCATTCTCGGCGATTCTTTATCAGATTACGAAGCCACAGTTCACTGATAATCCCGAGCATAAGCTCCGAAATGTAGTCGTAGAGATTTTGAATCGTCTTCCTCACAGTGAAGTCCTTCGACCCTTTGTTCAGGAGCTTCTGAAAGTTGCAATGCACGTACTCACTACAGATAATGAAGAAAATGGCTTAATTTGTATACGTATCATTTTCGATCTCCTAAGAAACTTTAGACCAACTTTAGAGAATGAAGTTCAGCCCTTTTTGGATTTTGTATGTAAAATTTACCAGAATTTTAGGTTGACTGTAACCCATTTTTTTGAAAGTGGGGCTGTGCCGCCACCTGCACCTACATTATCAGGATCAAATTCGACTACATCTGCACTGTCTTCTATTGAAGATGTTAAGCCCCTGACTATGGATATGTCAGACCAAATGAGTCATGCAGTTGGTGCTGGGCAGCTTAATCCAAGTACGCGGTCTTTTAAGATTGTTACAGAGAGTCCATTGGTGGTTATGTTTCTATTTCAGTTGTATAGCAGGCTAGTTCAGACCAATATTCCTCATTTGTTGCCCCAAATGGTTGCGGCTATATCCATCCCGGGTCCTGAAAAGGTTCCAACCCATTTGAAGGCTCACTTTGTTGAGCTGAAGGGGGCACAAGTTAAGGTGAGTGTTAATGATTCTGATGTAATGCTTATAGTTCATATTTAATATGTTGACTTGAATGAGTTACCTAGAATCAGGGAGTACATGAAAGTATCATATTTCATTCATTTGTTTACACACAAACCATTACTCACAAACCAAGTGGTTGGAGTGCCTTTCGGAGGAATAGAAGAAATAATAGGCCAATGTGGCCTTCTCTACCTACTCTGATACAGTTACCTGTTTATACTTATATTCTTACCTTTTTCTTTTATTGGAGAAACAAGGAGGACATGCATCTTCGCAGTAACTTACGCAGTCTGCTTTTGTATCTGTTGATTCTTTTCATTTATTGTGGCAGTCTTGCAAAATTATTTCATTGACATAGAGAACTTCTCAAGTTGATTATCATCTAATTGGAAGATTTACCGTGAACTGATTTCTATAATTAAAATTTCGAAACTTTTGGAGACAAAGCCTCACTTCTTTAGGTCATGCCACCTATCATGTGGAATCATTTACAATGCTTTAGGGAATACCAGAAGCCTGAGAAGAAATTGCTCAAAGTCTCTCAATCCCCACTCCCTCTTTTCCCCCCCAAAGACACCCCCTGTTTCCCTTCCTTTTTTCAACCTGGCAACTCATTTGCAAAATCTGTTCTATTTTTTGTGTACTATTGAGAGAGGATAACGAAGTCCAATTTTTTTTACTTGTGATAACTTATAGTTGCTTCAATTGTTAATCACTCATTTCTTCAAATGTACATGCTGTCTTTAGTACAATTGTATCATTTTCTTTATATGATCGTTAAAATCAGGAAGTTCATTTGCAATCGATCTATTTTCGGTTGAATGACTATGCTTTTTTAAATTGTCAAAGCTGGTGCGACCTTGAACACGAGAGTGAAAAGTGGCTGAAGATGCGTACTGTAGTTTTTCTTGCATTCTAAATATTTTTTTTGGTACATCTAGTAATTCCTTAGAGAAAGACATTTCAGTGGAAAATTAGTTATTATGTTAATGAAAATGTTAAAATCATCCTAAAGTTTAGCAACTTGTCATTAATTTAGATATGTATGCTGTTAATATTTATTGGCAGACAGACTTCTGGTTCTGTCATGTGGTCCAAGAGTTGAACTACCATTATTTATTGTTGATGAAGAGCTGAACGTTGGAAATGGAAGCTAGTGCTTGGTTTAACTCATTGGTGGTTGAGCTAAAGCTATTTACAAACTTTTTCTTAATATGTAAAATAATTGATGGATGCAAAAATTCACCCTTGTACAACCAATATTACTCTCATATCAAGGAATCTCAAACGGAACTCCCAGAAAGTCGATAAAGGAAACAAAAGAACCGGGGTAGGACTTATTATTACAAAAACACAACAAACTCAAACATCCAATATGGAATCTAACTTCTCAACATCCTTGAAGCAACGTTTGCTCATCGTGTGCCAAATAGTCCACCATAAACCATGAGGAACATATCCCACTACGCCTGATTCCTCCGATGATCCTAGTCTGCCAACTATTTGCAGATCTCTACTTATTTATTGTTGATTAAGAGTCGAACAACGATATGGATGCCAGTGCCTGGTCGAACTGATTGGTAGTGGAGTTAATCTATTTACAAATTTTCTTTTGATAAGTACAATTGTATTCACAACGGCCAAAAGGGAGCCATCCTAATACACGCAGAGTGTATAAAAAAAGTAGGCGGATAATATTGTTTCAAAAAAAGTAGGCGGATAATAAAAAAGTAGTATGTGCAAACAGCTGAACCTGAGACCCCTCAACAATTAAGACTAAGATTGTCCCCCCTATCTAGAAATCTCAAACACATCTACGAAAAAGTTAATAAAGGAAGCAGCAAAACTTGGATAAACCTTGTTCTGTCAAAAGAAGAAGTCCAAGAACTTTGATCTCAACATCCTTGAAGCAATGTGTAAGGTCAAGGGCATAGTAGAAAGTCTATGGACTTATTAGTTAGTTAGATGTATTTCAAAAATAGAAGCACATATGTAGTAGTCACCTTATGGTGCATTTTAGCATCATGTACTATCAAAACTTGAATATTATGAATGAAGAAATGACTTTAATCATGCTCTATCTCTATCTATTTCTATCTTCCCTTCTTATCGTCTTCCACAAGTTTTACATATTTTCGATCTTATTCTCGCCTATTTCAACCATAGTTGTCAAGGCGTCGCCTAGGCGTCCAGGCGTTGGGAAATTTGCAAGGCGAAGCTCGACTTGGGACATAGTTGCTAAGGCGACCTTCGACAACTTCGACTTCTCCGAGCCTCATCGCGACCTTCTTCTCCGATTTGCTCAGAGCCTGCATGATTGCTCGAACCTCCAACTGCTCCAACCTCATGGCTGCTTCCTCGACCTCGGACTCGGTCCTCGAGACCTCATCATGAACCCTCACGAGAGTCAGTTGTCGCTCGTCGCTCGACTTCTTCTCATTTCGTCTGTGACTCACTGCTTCGACCCATTTGGAACAAGAAAAGCGAGATTGCTTGCTTACAGGTCTCTAATCTCTCTCTCTCTATATATATTTATATACGTATAAATTTATTAATATATATATATAATAAAATAAATAAAAATATTATATTTAATATATATTTAAATAAACAACAAATAATATGTTAAAAATAATTAAATTTATAAAAATTTCTATAATTATTAATTAAATAATTATGATACCATAAAAAATAAGTTAAAATAAAATAATATTATATACATATATTTAAATAAACAAAAATAATACAATTAAAATAAATACTAAAAATAATTTTAATGATAATGAAATAAATACATAAAAATAACTATGATATTAACTAAAATAAATAATCACATAATATACATAATCACATAATATATTTTGTGGTGGGGGTGGGGGGGTGGGGGGTTCGGCTGACCTCATGTCTTTTTCGCATATGCCCAGTTAAAATTTTGGAAAATGATTTATATTTAAACCAAATTAAATTGAACTTACCTCAAGCTTTAAATACTAAACTAAACTAAAATAATTTTTAATACATACTTTGATATTTAATAACGTGACTTTATTTTACGATCATAGTCATGTTGTGCAGTTAATTAATATAGATTTTTTCTAGATGTGATTCAAGTAAAAGAATGAAATACTTTTGATTTGGATTTGGAATAAAATATGGGTCGAAAAATGGTTAACCGGGTCGGAACTATATTTCTTTTTTAAAATATGGTTCCAAACTTTAACCAACCCATATAAATAAATCACATAATATATTTTTTTTGGTGGGGTGGGGGTGGGGTGGGGTGGGGTGGGGGGGGGGGAGTCGGTTGACCTCATGTCTTTTTCGCATATGCCCAGTTAAAATTTTGAAAAATGATTTATATTTAAACCAAATTAAATTGAACTTACCTCAAACTTTAAATACTAAACTAAACTAAAATAATTTTTAATACATACTTTGATATTTAATAACATTGACTTTATTTTACGATCATAGTCATGTTGTGCGATTAATTAATATAGATTTTTTCGAGATGTGATTCAAGTAAAAGAATGAAATACTTTTGATTTGGATTTGGAATAAAATATGGGTCGAAAAATGGTTAACCGGGTCGGAACTATATTTCTTTTTTAAAATATGGTTCCAAACTTTAACCAACCCATATAAATAAATATAGTTAACCAACCCATTTGGTTCCGGTTAATATGGGTTGACCCGACAGTTAACCAACTATATTGCCAGGTCTAATTTTAATTTTAAAAAATAAATATATTTAATATGTAGGATAGTTGCATGAAATAATTTGAAAATAAATACTATATACACTTAATTATTAATTTAATAATACACTATATATATATATTATATATATAACACTATCAATGGGGTTTAAAAATATATTTAATGTTATTCCATAGTGTTATGTTTTGAGTTTTAATGTATATGCAATTTTATTGCTAATATAGTTATGTAAAATAAATAATATATAAATTGTACATTGTAAACGACTTGTCGCCATACGGACGCCATGGCGGTCGCCTTGTTGCTTAGGCGTCCAGGCAGTCGGCTACCGCCATGACTCGCCGTGGCGCCGTGACAACTATGATTTCAACTGTTTAATCTCTAAAATTGTCAACTAACTTTTATTGTTTGTTGAGCTTACTATTTTGATTCGAAATCAAGTCTAGGATCAGGTTGATCTTGATGAAACATATGTTCCTCTTGTGCCAAACAGTTCACCATAAGGGATCATATCTTGCAAAGCCCGATTCCTCTGATGATTCTAACCCTAGTTATTTACAACTATCCACTTGGGATTAAAATTTGAGAGGCAAATGAGCATTGTTCATTCACTTGATTGGCGAATTTTTTGCTGATGATGGCGGAATGAGTAACCACTACCCTTAGGGTACGCATTGCTAAACCACTGGATGTATGCAATACCCCCACCAACTGCACACATTATAACTCCATATAAACTATTTATGGGAGGTACCAAGAAGATCGGGTCTTTTTGGATTTCCGGTTTATAGAACCGATGACATATGCCTTGAAATGCACATATCAGTAGATTGCTACCACTTGACCTGTGCTGTGCATGCTGGTATTCGTGGAGTGACGAGGAAAACGTGATAAATTTAAGAGATTACGATATAAATTCACCCATTAAAAACATGAATTGATGATAAGATTCTTGAACTATATATATATTCCTAATTTACGAATTTTCATCCTGTTATTTCCTCCCCTTCCCCGGTAACATTTTCTATTACCACTCGCTGTTTCTTAATTGACATGTAACTCCTGATTTTGTTTTGCTCATTGCAGACGGTCTCTTTTTTAACTTACCTATTGAAGAGTTTTGCTGATTGGATAAGACCGCATGAAGAAAGCATATGTAAAAGCATTGTTAACCTGCTTGTGACCTGTTCAGACTCTGTTTCTATTCGAAAGGTTAATACTGTGCATCTTTCAGTGTACTCTTCAATTTGTCTTTCTCCTTTAATGTATGATTTATGGAAGATTTTTGCATGATAGGAACTTCTGGTCGCCTTGAAACATGTTCTTGGGACAGATTTCAAGAGGGGTTTATTTCCTCTGATCGACACATTGTTGGAAGAACGGTAACATCTAAATGCAATAAATTTTCATTAGTAAAAATATCTGAAGTTTGTAATTTGATATAGTTCATGCGAGTCTTACACACTGGGGGAAAAAATTGTTCATGCATTTCTTTTTGAAATTGAGGGTCTCTTTGGATACCATTTTCAAAATTGTTTTCTGTTTGAATTTTTGATATTCCAGAATATTCTTTTTGATTTATTTTTACTTATTTTTATTTTATAATAATAGCTTTGAGAAAATATTTATGTCAACACTAGCATACCAGAAGTACCAGAAATGCCCTTTTTAATTTTTCAGAACAGAATTGGAAACAATAAATTTAAAATGATCAGGAAGTATATTGTAGTGGAAATTATTATGTATTTCACATTATACAAAATAGTTTTTTTGTATTAATACATAAGTTTAGTTAGATATTTTTTTGAGAATATTTTATAATATGATGACTAGGGAAGTACTCATTTTGCGATAACAAAAATTTAATATGGAGAACAAAAACTGAATATGAAAACTGAAAACAGATATGGTACCGAGCAGACCTTGATCTTCCATTGTGAAACAAAAATTCGGTCATTACGTTATTATTTTTTCTCTGCCTCCATTTGACTCTTTGAGAGATACTTCATTGCCTGTGAGATCTTGTTATACTGCGATCCGTTTGACTATGTAGCCCCCGATATCATGTTCTTGATAGTTTGTTGGAACCACGAGAGATGTCCTGTTTTATGCCTGAAGATATTTTGTTTCAGTCCGCTTTCCTGAATTCCTTCCTTTTCTGCTTTTTTGGTTACTGTTCATAATCGTTTTCCATTTCTTTTCATTGTTTAATCTTCAATCATCAATATTGTTAGTTGATTAGTTACTTGTAAGGTTCGTATTGATCTGGCCTAATTACGGTTAAGCCTGTTATTTCCCTTTTAAGTGGCTCAGTATATGACTAACAAGTTGAAGGGTTTTGAATGCATTTAAGGCTCTACTAATTACTAAATCTCATCATTACATTTGCTGTTTTGTCTTTTTATATGCGGTGGAATCAGTCCTTTTTAAGCTGAACGGTGTAATATTTGTTTTTTAGTTGACTAACTGCCATAGCTACTGCTTTGGAGGTCAAAGTTTCTTGATCTTGTTGTTTTCAGTTGTCATATTTAGCTCTATGGTCGCAGTGAATTGTCAGTGTCTGACTGCAATGTACATCAGGGTAAACGGCGTTTGTATAGTTTGGGAATGTAGGTCAAGAAGTATAATCTAATTCTCAATTTTGATCTAGGTCAAATAAACTAGACTTTTGATTGAATTCACTCCCGTGGTTAGAAGCTTGTGTTCATCCTTTATGTCTGTGGCATATTTTTAAATAACCAGAGGTAAAAGGTCCTATGCTTTTGGTAGAAGATTTGGGCTTCTAACTGCTTGAAGTGAAACTTTTATTGTTATTATTCTTTCATAATGAATGGATCTCTTGACACATGCGACTTGTCATATTTTTGTTATATATTTATTGTACCATTAGGGTACCAGTGTTACTGTTTTTTTCTTTTCAATTCTACAATTTGTTTATTTATTTATTTATAAATTGAAAAAATATTGTTAGAGTACTTGTGGGAACTGGTCGGGCTTGCTTTGAGACATTGAGGCCATTGGCTTATAGTCTTCTGGCGGAGATCGTTCATCATGTTCGAGGGGATCTCTCCTTGTCACAGGTATTGCACCTCCTAATGTCTTTTATGAAATTTTGCTATAACTCTGTAGCATATCCTTTTGAGCGATTTGTAGTTTGTATTCGTTTTGTACAATGACACCTCGTCTAAACGGCCATAATAACACTCACCACCCCCCTAGTTAAAAAGTTTTTTATAGTAATAGTTATTACCTTCCAAGTGTTTTGACCAAATGAATAAAGTTACATATTACCCTTTATATCACATTTCCAATGAAAAAATTATCCTTTTTAATTCAATTTTCAATTACAATTTTATTTGTCATTAATAACAATCTTATTCATATTATTTGTAACTTAACACATGAACTTTTGGGTAAATGATACAAATATTAGAAATTTTAAAATTATTATGTTATTGGAGTGGTTGTAATTATGTTGATATTTTGTTTTTGGTATATAAAAATTATTATTTGATTCCATATTATGATTTTCATATGTTAAATTTACCTCAAGGTAAAGTATATATCAAAATTTGTAATGCTTATGATTTTGATTAACTTTTGTTTGTGTATATTTGTGTTATTTTTATGACAATGTTGAGTAATGAAAATATAATATTTCTATATTTTCCTTATTTTAACTATCAACATTTGTTTTTTATTTAATTACATCTAAGTTTGATTTATCTTAATTATAATATTTTAGAAAAGTAATAACATAGCTGTATAGTTTTTTTTAGATGAATAGTAAGATTAATTTTTTACATTTGTTGTGTAAATTATAATAATTTTGAAAAATAATTAAAATTTATGGTATAAGATATTTCATTTTAATTACAAAATAATATGTCCAGCATTATTATGAAAATTTTAGAAAGGAAAAGTGCATGACTTGTGTTTTCTTGATAAAAATGAATACTTCTAATTTTATGTTATTTATGTTGTTTAATACTCAAGTTTATAATCTAATTAGTCACATCAAGTAAATACTAACTATTCATGTAATGCATGGGGAAATTGAGGTAGGTTGGTTGGTTCTATTAGACGCTCATGATTGAACAGAAGAGATGTTATTACTTTACTTAGTCGTTTCTTACTCGCATCATTTGAATATAAATAAATAAATTCAAAATAGCAATGTGTAAGTGATTCCATACGAGTATTACATGTAATCATCATTTCATAAACTTTTCTTTTGAAAGAGAATTATATTTATATTTTAGATTGAATGACTCTTGGGCATGCTAGGAATTATTTGACGTCTAAAATAAAGTGTTTCTGCCTAGAAGCTCATTTCTCTTGTTTTAATTGATAGATAGTATGTATCATTCTTCTAAATATTTACAATGAATCTTGTAATTTTGTGCATATTTTAGTGGCCATTCATTCTCGTTTAAATCTCTGATTGTTGACATTACTGTACACATTGCTGCAGTTGTCGAGGATTATTTACTTGTTCTCGAGTAATATGCATGATGCTTCATTGTCGCTAAGCATTCATACTACTTGTGCGCGCCTAATGTTGAATCTGGTGAGTTTTCAAACTCTTTCAAGAGCTGGAATATTTTATGTTCTGTTTTTGGTTGACTTTCCTATTATATGTAAGAAGATTTACTTCTTCCTCTCGTTTCATTTTCGCTTCTTGTTTTGATTATTTTTTATGTGGTTTAGGTGGAGCCAATTTTTGAGAAAGGCGTTGATCTACCATCCATGGATGAAGCACGCATTTTGTTGGTATGACATTCATAATGCATCTTGGCAGATCTTGTTTTCCCTTTTTCGTCATTTTTCTTGATGTTCTGCATGTGCACAATCTGTCTTTCTTGTATAGTCTATGCTTCGTGTGTTCATGGTTTTCTCATAAAAAGACTTGTCAAAAATATCTTCACGCATGAAAAAGGAAAGAAATACTAAAATGTGGTTTAAATTATAATACATATTTCCATCTTTCTTCCCGGAAGTAAGTTATTTCTCCTATCTTTGCAGGGGCGAATTTTGGATGCTTTTGTTGGGAAATTTAGCACTTTTAAACGAACTATTCCTCAGGTGCTTATTTTATACCTGATGCTTTACTTGTTGTGCTGATTTTCTTGTGGCATCATGGTGATATAATCTTAATTTTATTAAGAAAACTCAAACATATTGATGTAGAATGATTTTTTGGAGAACAATATTTGCTGGAAAATAATAGAAAGATAAAACTAGGGTGGAGTCCAGCACTGCAGTGCCTCTAGGATCCTCAACTACAAAATAGTAGAATTGATCGCT